>JARPRG010000129.1:0-25424 GCA_031001745.1 Hartigia nigra | reverse complement strand
CTAAGAGATGAATCTGATTAGCGAATAGAGAAGGGGTAGGTGGAGAACGGATGGGGGATGAAAATAAAGAGATATCACAATGCTATGGTTTCTATGAAATCAAGTCTCCTCCCACGTGTACTCAGCTAAGAGCTTTTTCGCCTGAAAGTCGAATTCGCGCAATACGCTTTATACGCAAATTCTCCCTCTTTCTTTCGTTACTCCTTCTTTCCATATCTCTATCTTTCTCCGTCATTGCGCTCCTCTTAATACCGATTACTTCATCCCTGTTAACTCCCAGGATTTTCACGCCCTCTATTCTCGGTATCGTTATTACTGACTAACAGTTCGCATTAGATAAGGTTTTCCAGAGGGATGTAGCAGCCTCGGAGAGTCTAAGTTTGTCGGGGGGTTGCTTCTCCTTAAAACCAACCCTGCTTATTACAGGGTAGTTACAAGAATAATGGGCAACCTTATAATCTTCCTCTAATACCCTAACCTCGTTTGAAACTTTGGAAAACTCGACAGTGTCGCAGAGAGCCGTATACAAAATCCTTACTTGGTTAACGGAATTATAAAGGGTTGGACGGTGAGAGGGATAAATCATGGATCTTATTTTGAAAAAAAAAGGACATTTTTTTATAGGGGGGTTGTTTGTTTTTTGATTTTATTTCATTTGGCAAGCTTTACCTATTCGTTCTTATAAAGGAGGTTATTCGATATCCGTAACTGAAGTTATTGCTTCTACAATTGGAAACCGTGCAAAGAAACGAGAGGCTGTGGAGTGAATTTCTTTTTCTTTTTTGTTTTGCTTTGTTTTTGAAATGAAACTCAGTTTCTCCGATATTGAACCTTTGTTCCATACGAGGTACCAACCGCGGAAAGTTTGAAGTAGCGAAGTAATTAAAATAAAATGAAAACCCTTTTATTCGTCAGAGAAGTTCTCGGTAGCTCCCCTTTGCCAGCTGTTTGAATATGGCGAAACTCTACGAGAAAGTAAGATTGGGGGTTTGTATTTTCAATGCTGGTAACCGCGAGGATTATTTTAAATTGCGAAATACAGCGAGTCGATTCGAAGTAAAAAAAAAATGGAATTTTAAGTCATTTTATCTCGTGAAACTTGATTCGTACAATTTTACGAACGAACGTGCTTTTTCTTATTTATTTGAAATTTGGCAACACTCGAAAAAGAAATTCGTTGCTCGTGCTCGAGGCTGGCGAAAAACTATCAGAAGCTTTAGCCTGGTACGAAGAGACGTGCAGGAGAGGAGCGATAATTTTTATCGAAGATTCAATGCAAAATGGCGTCCCATTATTATACAGTACGGTACAAGAGAAACGCGATAAAAAACTCATACAGCAGCGGTGCGGAATAAAAGGAAAAGATACGGCGAGTAAAAAAAAAAAAACGAATGAGGAACACGAATAAAAAAAAGAGAAGGAAAAGCACAAAGAAGCGGAATCGTAGCACCTCGACGTTCCATTAACAAACGAGCGTGAAGTGGCGGTGCTCGACTTGATGGCAATGCTGTTTCTGTGAGTATTTGAGTCATGGTCTTTTACGCGGTCCTTTTCACTCTCTTTCTTTCTTGCATTCAGTGACCCAACCCTTTTTCACCCATCCCGAATGACCGTACGCTTTTTATTATAATAGTCCAATTATGGGAAATGCTTATCCATGGGGGTCTGACCATTAGCAGTCCTTAACGACGATATCAGTTAGAAAATTTGTCGTACGATTTTCCATGGTATATACTGTTAATGAGAACTTTTGATAATGACTGTAACGGTCGCAGTGTAAATTGAAGTACAATAGGGTTGAAAGATAAAAGTGGGATAGGAGGGAAGAATATGAGTGTTGATTAAAGGTTTCTTCTTTTTTTTTTTATACGGTTAAGTGCGTGTGAGAGAAAAGGAAGAAATACGTAGAGACACATGAGAAAGTCCGTAAAAATTTTGGCTTTCAAATGAAATTCCCAGTGGAAAAAAGGTGAGCGTGTGTGGTATGCGGCGACGCGTTCTAAATTACGAATGGGTTGGGTTAGGGGTGAGTTGGGGGTTGGTGCAGAACGTAGAAGTTCAAAGGGGATCGCAGAAGGGAATGGTGCCAGGTGGGAGGACTAGGTTGTGTCTGGGTTGGGGTAGGCGATGGTGAGAAGGACTCCGGTTGACTGGTAGATGGTTGGAATGAAAAGGGGATGAAAGTCGAGAAGGCGGCAGCCCACGTTTAGACTATCCGAACAATTCCTTCTCCGAAGAAGTCCTTCTAGTAGGCAACCGACCGACTCCGAACACAGCTTCTCCTTGCGAAATTAAATTCTTGTGAATATAGAAAAAGAAAAAAAACAAAAAAGAATCTTAGATCTACGTGAGGAATGCCATTAAGTAAGATCCTGTCGTCTTTTTCTTTAAAGTCCGTAATACTGTAACCGAGATGATCTAATGAAATTGAAGAATATGAACCTTGTGACAAAATTAATGTTTTTTAATCAAATTTTCATCTTACGTATCTTAATAAATTATTGAAAACTAGAATTTTCGACATTTTTTTGCATAGGCGAACTTCTGGACGCTTTTTTTAAAAATGGACATGTGCACCTCGCGCAGTAGACATGTGTTGGTACGTCAAATTAAGTTTGAGTGACGTAACAGTCTACCCTTTTTTTTTGTCCTAAAGGAAATTTATGCAGGATTCCACAGTGAACTAGGGTAGTTTACTTGAAAAGGAAATGAAGACAAAAAATAGACTTGGATAGAATCTCAGAAATATCGTTACCCTTTCTTCGTACTTGTATCTTATTAACTATAATCCTGTCCCTTTCTGTACTATACATACGTAATACTGGTTTCTAAGTGGGTCAAACGAAGAAGCTCATTGTCCTGGTGACCCTCGACCTCGCTCTGCTATACACAGCAAATGACAATGGACTATGAAAGAATACTCAATATCAGGGTCCATCTTGACTCCACCATTGTGTCATCCATTCCGTTAGTTGACGTCGTAAGCTCGAGCACACGTTCTCCTTTATTTTCATAATTAAAAAAAAAACATTTTTTCGCCAAATATACCTAATTCTGTCTTTCTTGATTTTGCGTAATTTTCCACGAGTCAACCAAAAAATATTCACTAATGATGTAACCCTTGAACAAATTTAGCGGCTAGAGAGCACGATGCCGTCTCTTAATCTCAATGCGACGAACTCGTCCGAAGTTTCGAAGTTTCGTAAACGGGTACTATCGTCGTGCCAAGAAACGCTTCACACCGAGTTGAATCTATTTAACGAGCCGTTTAGAAGCACGTTAGAGCGACGCGTCGGTAAATATCGTTAACGGCGCAACGTAATGCAGGAAGTTAAAGTAGTTTGAAAAAAATATCAATTAAAAGTATTTTCATTCGTAGCAAATAAAAAAAAAAAAAAACATTCCAGCATATGCAACAACCACCTTTAATATCGTGCCTTAATTTAAAATGCCGTTTGATTTGGTCGACGGTGAAATAAAAAAAAAAATAAAATTTACTTAAATCGATAGTCAAATAATTAATTCGTTCCATACGAAACTATAAGTTGCTTCCTTATCGTAATTTTCCTTCCATTCTCATCGTCCAAATGCAGTCTCTTGCATATTCGATGCGTTATTATATTCCTTATCTAAATTCTACAATCTCTACCGGCATCTACGAACTAATGCGAAGCCTCAGTTTCTATGTAGCGTATATGGTCTCTCTCGTGATCGTCCCTGAGGAGGATTAGGATTACTCGCCTAATCCGTTCCAAACCGTACCATGTGTTCGTTTAAGCTCATTGTCTTGCGGCAACCAGATCCGCTCATATTCCCCTATGGGATACCAAAGACATTTTCTCCAAGAATTTCAACGTAAGGACATAAGAAAGCATTGCCAGAAGAATTGTCAGTGGCGTCGCGACGCTTGGCCTGTCCAAGCCATAAGAATCCTCTCGACTCTCGTTTCCTTTTACTTTGACGTACAGTTGGGTTTCCCACCAGAGATGATCCCCCTTTTATCATTTTGTCATTTTATAACGATACTCAAGCTTAGCAGGTATAAATCATCAAGGCGTCTGCTTTCTGTTTCAGTGTAAAAACGGACATGGGTGCCGAGGGTGCGGTTTCGAGATTGTATATCGCGAACGCCAACAAAAAGGACAGCGGAAACTACAGCTGCGCCCTGGTGGATGTCGCTGCAACTACCGTCTCCGTTCACGTGCTGAATGGTGAGAGTAAGCTTTTTGTTTCCTTATCCAAGTACAAGTTTGGCTATCGCTGTTTTTCACGAATTACAATATTTTAGCGATTTACAGGATAATATTTGAATTAGTATAATAAATAAAAAGTTTTTTAAAGATTTACGACATGGTATCAATCTTGTAGCTGGAGTGATAATCGAAAATGCAAAAATTCATTGTAAATTTATGGTAACAAAAAAAAAGTATTGTCCCTCGTGGCGGAGCAGTGACACATTTGAAAGGACGAAGTGAAAGTAGTAAAAGAAAAAGGAAAAGTCATATTAAATATATAAAGGACTGGTCTCATATAGATAAAAGTGTTTATAGGGCGAGCTCTTGGCAACCTAAGGGATTCGTAAGCCTTCCATTTTTCCCGTGCAAATATAATTTTCCACGCTTTTGCTCAGCCAATAATTGATTCACCCCGCCTATTGAAGGGGCTGCTATCTATTATGGTTTTTTGCCTGGTGAATTGAAAGAATCAAGCGGGGCGAGGAGGCAGGGGGGAAACCATGGATAAATAATCGGACGAGAGTCAAGTCATGATGTTGGTCATGACGGGTTGCTCGATTGCGTACTTCTCCGACTCCATTTTCTCTTTTTTTTTTCCTCCTCCTTCACTTCCTACCATCCTTTTTTACTTCTTCCTCCTTTTGCACCACTGATTTTTCGAAAGTACTCGAACCGATTGAATTTGCATTTTATACACAAGAAATTCGACTATTTTTCTCTGTCAGTTTTACCCTTCATCCTCCAAACCCCCTTCGCCATCTTAATGCTTTGCTCCGTTCTTGATGGAAAGATCGTCGAAGCGAATGCGCCATTCTCTTTTTATTTTAATTTTCGTAACAACCCTTGCGTTATGAAACTTCTTTATTACCCCATAAATCGTACGGGAAAAAGATGTGGATTTTTTTTTCAAAATGTTTCGAAACATACGTATACCATAGAACAGTCAATTATAATTAAACTAAAACAGGGTTACGCATCAACTTTATCGGGTTACCCAAGCACAACAAACTCATGCTGCGAAAACATGACCCAATCTGCGTGTGTTCGGTGTAATTAAAATGAACCGCGAACGACCCTTCGTTCTCTGGACATGTTCCGCCATGTTATCAAGTAACGTGCGAATTCCATGCATTTACATAGATACAACGTTTCGCCAGGTTTCTGGGTAGCATCCATGTATCCCACTTTTCTACCCTTCCTCAGGATTCAACCCAACCCTGCATTACATTGAGCATTACTCTTTTTTTCTTTCCTGCTTTATTTTTATTCCACATTCCGTTCTGGTTTAACGTAGTACAGCGTAATGCTGTTTCAGTACAAAAGAACAGTGGGTAATTTTTATTCTATGTCTTTTATTTATGTTTCACGTCTTTTCCACGTTCTGCCTTTTTCATTTTTTTTTGTCCTCTCTTTCCTTTTCAACAGTCTCGGATCAGATTTCAAATTTTTGCCGCGTATTTTCCTTCGACGATTCTTCTCTCCAGCAGTCCAACCTCCTTGACTCCTAACCGTATCACGTGTCGTCGTTATGACGCTCTCGTGTTTCGCGCAAGGAACTCAAGCTTTCCGCAGGAAAATATTCAGCGATCCATTTCTACCACGATTTTCCGTACAGCCGTAAAAGTTTTCTCGCATCCGCGAAATCTCACGTATAAGATCCCTTTTTCGCGCAGCACACGGTATGTCGCTAAACGCAGGCTTTACCCAAGGGGCTTTCGAACTTTTAGCAAGAAGCTCAACTAGTTTCGTAGCTTCCGCTAGGTTTGGCGCTAGTTTTCCCCACTGAGAGGATCGTCCGCCACGGAAGGAAGCACGTGCATTATTTATGGAGGATTACCGTTGATTCCATGTAAAATCTCATAGCGGTACCAGGTAGAAGAGCAACCGTCTACGTTTCTGACGTTCCTTACGTTCCTCACCGTCGTCCCTTGAAGCGAGAATCGAAAGGAGGAATGATTTAAGCTCTTTTCGCCCCTTTGTATCCATATGACGCAATATTCAGTTCGCATATTAAGAGTATGAATTATGACTTACGTTTGTATACGTGTATATCTATATACATGTGTCCCAACTACAGTGGCTTAGCAAACCTAGCGAATTTGCTTGTCAAGTATCCAACGGGGACGTGTAGCATTTTAAACAGTTACGTTACGTGGAAACTGAACTATCCTTTGAATTTCCTTTACCCTGGCAAACCCTGCGCTGCGTTATAAATTCCCTTTGCGACCTTGCGAATGTATTTCTGTACAAGCTCGAATACTACGCTGTGTCCTTCACTGTTATTTCAAGTTTCATGGCAAAGCTAACGTCGCGTATCGCTAACTTAAGCTTTTCGTGCAGAATTCTGCTACGTCGCCAGGTACACCTTGCACATTTCGACGCTAATGTTCCGAGTCCTTTCACCATAGTGTGCCGTAGTACCCGTCTCTTTATCCGCTATCGGCAGAACGGGCGTCGCGGAAAAGACTGATTCTTGGACAATCGAGAGACTCGGTCGAGTCTCGCCCCAAGTACAGGCAACCCGGCTGGACAGGGCAAGGATCTGAATTTTCCATGGATAGGATAAATTTGACAATACTTTCCCAAGTCTTGGCTGTGCGACCCAGTTTTACCCGGATTTTTCATCCCTTTTACTCGTTTCTTTCTTAGTTCTCTCTTTTGAATTTTTATTTTTCCTCTCGTCTACCTTCTCCCGTTATCTTCCTGCTTTTTTTTTTCTAGTTTGACGCAGATTTTTCTTTTTCTCCAATTTGAATTTCAAGGACTGTGAGTTTGATTTTTTTTCTCGTTACCGTTACCCTCCACCGCCTCTCACCCTTCCTTCCTTCTTTCTCCTTACGGGGTTTCTTGTCTCGGGATATTTTTATTTTAATTAATTTACATCACTTCGGAGATGCACTGCAGTTATTAATTAAATACGAGTCAGGATGCAGTATTACTTGACGCTATCTACCGTCCCCCAGTGTATCAACTCTAGGAGATGGGAAAGGGGGACTGCTGCGTAGGTATATCGTCTGTCTCCTTCTTTTGCATGTGCAGCAAGTACCAACCTCCTTTGCCTCGCTCTATCCAATCTATCCTCAGTACTCTCGCTAGTCCGTGAAAAATTATCCTGAAGGAACTCTTAATGAGACGCGGAAGCTAATGGCTGATACGTCCCTTGCATCTGTCTAATTGTAAGATTTATGACGATTTTCATGAACATCGTGTAGACAATGGACGTCATCGCCTTTTGAGTTATGAAAGAATGTCAAAACGAAGATTTAGACTGCTACGAAAAAAAAACAAAAAACTTGTTTTCCTTTCTTTTGAATACTTAGTCGATTATAAAGGAGTCCCAATAATAATGACGTCGCGGTAACTTAGCTGCAAGAATTTAAAGCGATGGACTTAAAAATATGACGTAGAGGAACAGAACTAGGATGAGAATCAAGATGAGGTTAGGAAGGTTATTTCGTGGGGTGTCACGCCTTGCCCATTAATAATCTCTGGCCGCAAGCTCCCTCCCCCTTGCCCCCTTTACCCCTTGATTCCTCCTCATGCCGCTGCCAGCACACCACTCCTTCTCCCCTTTTCCTCCTATCATACTACAGGCGTGAGGAGTTTGCAAAGCTCTTCTCGCGAGACGTAGTTAACAGGACTGTGCAGCCATGTATAATATACAGAAGGAATCTCCCAAGGGTGCTCGACAGCTCATTTTGCATACGCTTTCTTCGTCCCTCTTCTTTTTACTCTCTCTCTCTCTCTCTCTCTCTCTCTCTCTCTCTCTCTCTTTATCCCTCCATCCACCCTATGAGATTCCAAAGGGAGTCCAGATATGGGAGGCATCTCTGTACGCTGAAAAATTGTCTCGTTGGATTTCGAAGGCACTTCGAAACGAATTACTTTCTTTTTCGATAGCGATCAGAGGGCCCAGAGGAGGTGGAGTTTGGTGGTTGTAAATTAAAAGCTTTAGGGGATGATTCATTTGTTGGTTTGAATTTTTGCAATATTTCTTCTTAGCTCGATTAGCCCTAGGGAGGCACCGAGTGCTTTCGTTCGTTTATATGTAGATGGGGATGAATTCGTGTTCAGTGGGTTTGAGCTTTGAGGAGGAAACGGTATGCGTCGTTATAGTGTACTCGGTTTAATGACGTGGGAGGAGATGCTCATCGACGTTGACCCCGTGGTCTATTCGTAACTCTGAAATTTAGCGGATTTCGGTAGAACTTGACCGTTATCATGGGACTATAAACAATCGTAATCGCTAGTGGTCTCATTGGCCGTGAGCCAGCTTCATCTTACCCGATGCCACTGAACGGCTTAGAGCCGATCCAAATCTGGAGTAATGGAATCGCGTAGTTCCTCGATAAAATGACTCAAGAGAGAAAGGTACGACGGGGATCGTCGTCTTATATCATCCGAAAACTGCTGTATCTCAATTTTGAGAAGAAAAGGAAAAGAAAAAAAAACATCCTTTCTTTCTTCACAGTACAGTAAAGATTCACAATGATCAGAAATCAATGTTTGACTCGAAGCTTTCATAAAATTGGTTTCCAATATGTTTTTCTAAGGTTCACGATGAATAATGTTTAAACAACTTTGTCAAAGAATATCGCTGTGACTTTAGCTGCAACTTCCAATGGCGAATGCTGGGTTGGTAGAGGGAGGGTTGACTTTGTAAAATAAAAAAAAATTTAATATTAATAAAGTTTACAGCAAGTGCCTCTGGGCGTCATTGGGAATGCGTAAATACTGGTTATAAAGGGGTACCTCTAGTAAAAGGCCGATGAGAAAGTTGGAAAAGCCTATAAAAACGTGAAATCACAGAGAGCTACGTCGCATTAAAGCCAACTTTTAATAATCCACATGCAGTTGCAGCAGTTTCAATAAAGCATTGGGATAATGTATGCTCCAGTGGATATATACGGTCCGATGGGTATCTGTGTGGATATGCGTTTGTGTCCGTCACTTGAACATTTAATGGGACAAACCCCTCAGGCTTTTCTAGTTGCGTCAGTATGGAGCTAAATTGCATAGACTGTTTCCCCCCTCTCTCTGCCACCACTTGTAATAAAACATTATTTTGACTTTGAATCAATTGTCTGCACATACGGATCGATTGACCTTCCGTGTACCGATCATTATCGAAAGTGCCAATCCATTTTGCGAACTATTGAAAATTTGCCTGACAATCCTCTAGAGTCTGCTGGCTTTGATTTCTTGGTATTGTCTATGGGGTGGAAACAATCCTTGCGATTGAAAAGATTTCACGAGATACGAATACATCGAGCGAAAGCTTCATTTTTCGCGCAGCTCTTTGCAAACCTTTCGTATTTTTCTTTGCAAATAACTGTTTGTTCTTTCATACTTTCCTTTTTGCACTCTCCTTTCCTCCGTTACTCTCCTTTACTTACTTTCTCCTCATTTCTGCCTCTCTTGGCTTTACCAGCGTTTCCGGTATCTTTCTATTCTGTGCCTTGCCGGCGAAGCCTCCTGAATATTTATTTAGTCTGCCTGACGTAAAAAAAAAAGAAGAGAAAAAGATACTCTAGGTAAAAACGTAATCGTCCGGCCGTTATTTTTCCCTGAGATACGAGCGTCGTCCGAGTTTTATTTTACAGTGGTACTGTAAAAGAGGCTGCATCTCTTTTTGCAAAAGTATCTCCTTAGCAAGGATCCATGACGTTATTCTATTTTAAATAAAATTACCAATGGCGACGTGTTATTCTCGTTCCGATAGAATATACGGTGGTAACGGACACGAAGCAGTGTCTATTGGAGTAAAAAAATTTGAATTTTTGTTTTATCGCAAAATTTATTTGATTATTCATCTATCCGGTACATTGGCGTATCGAAGAACTACTATGAATTCCTAATTCGTCGTTTCATTTAATGAAATTTTCATCGTACAATGCCAATTGCAAAAATAGCACGACGAGTACTTGAAAGTACTCGCGAAAAATGAGCCAATTATCCGAGAAAATTTTCCCCGTAAATTTAGTTTACTGACCAATCAGCTGGGGTTGAATGGCGAGCGCGTAAACAGAGTTGTAAATTTTTCATGGCGTGAGACCTTTAATTGAATCTCAACGGGGCCAACCCTTCCGGAAGCGAATCGACCGATTAAACAGCAGATCTAAAGATGTGCTTTTTTAAGGACCGAGAAAGGATTACGAAGCTGCGTCTATCTAATCATTTAGAGGCATTTAAAAAATAATATTAAAAAAATATAACTTTGTTATTACGTTATTCATATAAATATAAGATAATCATAATTCCTTGGTTCATTGGCCAGCGAAATTTTTGTGTGTAAATCACAAAGAGTCTTCTTAATTTTTTTTTTCTGCTACTTTTTCACTTGATTTCTCCGTAAAACCGCTAACCCTTATCCCAAGCTTAGTGAGCAGTAAAAAAAAAACTTTTTTTACCTAAGCTTCATACGGAACTACGCTTATATGAAGAACGAAGTAAGGCTATAAAAAAAAAAAATGGACTGAGAACCTTTTTTAAGCATAAAATTTTTCAGAGTGCCATCCTATGGAGAGCATCGAGGATTCTGATATCTTCTTAAGGGTCTCTATATTTTGTATAGGTAACATATCCAGCCATCATCCTTTCCTTTGCAGAGGTTAGGTTTCCCATCCTTCTCAATTAATTTTGACTTTGCCGAGGAGTTTCGAAAGAATTACAGTAACGATCCTGGGGTGCAGGTTCTTCCGAATCCTGAAACTCGTAAGGCAAATATAATCGTCCTTTCGTTTCTTTTTTCCTTTACTTACCCTTTCTTTCGTTTCCTACGCTTTCGAGATCCTTCGTAACCTCGTGCCAGCATCACGAGGAACCGGTAGTCATTTCAATCACGTCGTCTTAGCAATAATCAAGCTTCGGAATCGAATTAAAAGCACTTAAGCCCGAGGGCAGGTCTGATTGAGGCTTAGTGGGAATATCTTCGGCTGAAACATTAATCTCGTCAGGATCCCTCGGGACCTTGAGAGGGGATCGGAGGGGAGGGTGATACCTTTTCCCATGACCCTTGTATTACTTACCACATACGAATTTGGAATTTATACCCTTATACCAAAGTACAGAGTACCGTGAACGATAACCAGAATAATTGTATCTCCGTCATTGAAATAATAATGATACACATCCGTATCGCGCAACAATAAAATAATATCTTGAGAATTTTGAGGATAAAATACAAAAAAATCGCTGAATTGGCAAGAACGTATCTGTAATTCCTTTTTTTTTTTTTCTTTTCTTTGAAAATTCGGATTCCTTAACGGTAAAAAGACTGGAAAAAAAAGTGCTGCAATCCCTTCTTCCGTTTCTCGAGCATTCTTCGATGGTTGGATACAAAGAGGATGAAAAAAAAAAAAAGAAGCGAAAGGACGAGAAGAATGAAAGAAAAGGCTACTAAAAAGATATAGAGAGATAGAGTGAGATTCTTAGAGTAATGGTCGCCCGTGATCCATAGATATACTTCTATGCCGCTATTGACTTCCTCGTTTCAATGAAAATATTTCCTCGGATTGTTATCGAAAAATCCAGGAAGACGTTATCCTATCTCGTGTCTGCTGGATGCTGGAGTGGACCAGTGCGGATGCACTCATTGAATAATGCACCAAAAGCAAGTACCGCAAGTGGCATTCAGGCAGTAGAGCATTGTCGGGCACAATCAAATACTCGAGCCAGTGTAGATCTGGTGTAAGAAAGAAAGAAGAAAAGGAAAAAGAGAAAGGCAAGGAAAAGTTTACCATAAACTCAAATACGAACTTGTGCTAGGTATACACGTACGTGTAGTAGACTAAGGCAAATTTTCGTTAACGAGATTGTACCAAGATCAAAGTTGGTCCAATGATAATCTTAAAGTGATTTTCACCCTCGTCTTAAAATTTCATACTGTGGGGGGATCCTTTAAGAAATTTCATTTCCTGGTATACAATCAGTATTCTTTCTTTTATTAGTTATATACATATATATATTTTCTTCTTTTCTTTGCTCCAACGTTAAATTGGACCCGTATTGTCTTTGTCGTACAAAGAAGTCGTATAAGGATGGACGTTACATTACACGTCCTTCAATTTAACATAAGCTTATACAGCTGGGGATGAAGTTGCCAGAGGGATGGTTGAGAAGGTTGTGAAGGATAGGGGGGGAGTTAGGAGGGGGTCCTCTAATCGATACTTAGGGGAGAAAAGCGTCGTGTGGGGGAAAACCTTGGAAATTTCGTTCGTGACCGTGAATT
Organism: Hartigia nigra; assembly: GCA_031001745.1. Classification (NCBI taxonomy): domain Eukaryota; kingdom Metazoa; phylum Arthropoda; class Insecta; order Hymenoptera; family Cephidae; genus Hartigia; species Hartigia nigra. Next base: position 12,959 of record JARPRG010000129.1, on the reverse strand, counting down.
GGGTGTGTCCTTGTAAGGGTAGTTTTTTGAGTTATTAATGAAATCTTTGATTTTTTTCTTTTCTGTTACAGGTGAAAATCCGGCAGCGATGCAGCATGGTCGAAGTGCTGGGTTAAGGGCGGCTTTTGCCCTTACGGCTGCCCTAACCTTGACGTCCCTACTGAGATGACCATGAGGCCATTTCGATTCGTGTTTCTCCAGTCTGCGATTTGATTGGTGCTAAAAAAAAAAAAAAAAAAATCGTTTACTCGTACACGTATGAAGTGAAACGTACCATACGTATATATTATAAATATTATATATTATAATAATTGGGGAATTACACATCAGAAAATTAGACTTGGACATTGCAGCGCTAGAACATTGTGATGGGATCTTTTTGGCATTTTTTCTGCTCTTTCGGCTTTGTCCATTTGTTTGATGTTTTTGTTTTTTCGTTGAATTTTTTAGATTAGTTTCGTTAAATGAGACATAAAGAATGCCATTGGATCCTTGCGCTATTTCGTTGTTTGTTAATGCGGTATTAAGGTATCGATAAATGACGTACGTTTTTGTGATCGACAGAAGGGAGTGATTTAACGACTGAAACATTGAAACTTTATATTTCATTCCTTTTTGTTTGTTTGTTTTTTTTTTTTCAACGAAAAATACGACGCTTTGTGAGGTAGTATCTTCCTTAGGAGGATACAATTACATGATACGATTGTACATAGGGATACGTATTCTAGAGTATCGACGTACCTCATAAGGCCGACATTACTTTATTCTCGGACGAGTGAGAGAACGATGGGAGGATGATAAGAGGCAAAAGCAAAGAAACGTGACGTAACGGTGCTGAGATTTAAGATAGTAAAAGAAAAAAAAAAGAGAAGAAAGAAAACAAAGACTTTCCGTGACGTTTCGCGAGAGTCGGAGAATCTTGACACAGGGATCCGGACCTTTGTAAATATTTGTCGCTTTGAAATATTTATGAGAATTTTCGTGCTGCCAAGAGGACGATGTTTTTACTTTTGGCGTGAGGAAGGGCTGAGTACAAATATATATATTTTTTTCTTCAAAGCATATTTCGTTAAACAAGGAAAAAAATGAGAAAGTTCGAATCACTAGAGAAATTTGAACGACGATAAAGAGGCGAAAAATTATTTATATTGAAATTCTTTTGCTTCTGAACTTTTCTTTTTTTCGATATTCCTTTAGCGTGGCTCCTTTATCTTTGTCTTTTGTTCTCTGGCTTCGTTCTTCTGTGACAGTCGGAACGCTGTAGTGCCCACGACGTTTTCATAAATACGAAAAATGGAAACGTTGCGGAATGTTTTATTTATGACGAAAACTCGCCGATGTAATGAATGCGAACGCTCGGGAAATGTATTATGCATGAGAGAACTTGTTGATATCAATAAATACCGGTTTAAATTTTCCGCGCACAGATGAGTCGCCAGCTCGCTGATGGTCAGCTGTTTGCTAATAAACTTTGATGAGACGCGAAACGCGATGCCGCTTTCGGTCTAAAAGGTATTAGGAAAAATGAGAAAACAAAAATATTGACTTTCATACAATTTTGAAGTTTTGAATTATCATTTCCGACTATTGATTCTGTCTATAAAACGAATAAGAACTTAACGACAGGCGAATATCATTTTCGTCGTACTAATTGTCTTGGAAAATTTATCGAAACATATCGTTCAATCGTTGATTAAATTTGAAAAGAGTTTTTTCTTTCTTTTTTCGTTTTACATTAGTACCTTTATTTTTTACCTCATATCTTTATAGTGGCGTGTTTTATTCTCTTTGTTAAAATCGCTTTTTTCTCTTCTTTATCAATCTGTAATTCGACCTTTCTCACGTTCCCGCTTTCTCCCCTTTTTTTTTTTTCGTATTACCTCGACCGAGTAAAATCTCATAAGGTGTCGAAGGTTACGAGAAAACTTCCTCTCACTTTCTCGGCGAACAAGCGGAAATTGGTATCGAGAAGTTCCGCTCTTTTGGGAATAACCAGTTCAGTTATATCTTTATATACGAACTGTGTTAAAGATACCAGAGATTCAAGAATCTCGGAGTTCTAAGGAAATCGTAATGAGAGATCGGAAATAACGACGACTTTAACACGTACGATAAAATCAGCCAAATAACGTTTTTGCGTTACGTTTAAAAGAAATTGACTAAAGATACTTCTAAGAAGATTTGATAAATAATAATGATCCACTTTAAATAAATTTTAACGCTCATTTCCCTTAGGTCACTATCGATCATACTGAAAATAATCGATTGAATGATCTTACGTGTAATGAAAAAAAAAAAAAACCAGTGACAAACAAGCGTAAAACAATTTAGTGGGTTTAATAATCCATTTTCAAAAATTACTGATGACTCAAAATGCCATTACCCAGCAGCGCATGTACCCACCGTCTACTCGTTTACGAAGCGCCAGTTTATTCTTACGTAACAGTGTGCGAATTTTCAAAATAATTAACAACCACCACGTATACTCACGTGTGTCAACCCTTTAAATATTTACACGAAGCAAAGTGGCCTGACCTCGTTTACCTAGTTACTCGAGTAAAAATTGCAAGATAAATCAACGCACACTCGTTTCCACATCAATATTTTTTCTTCGTAATCAAGATCGTATAATTTGAAATCATTAGCAGTAAAACAAACCAAAAAAAAGAAAAAGATACTCATTACCACGACGGTTGCTAAAAATAATTAAAAAGAAATTTGTAATCACCCGTAAGCTACTCGATATAAATGAAATGCCGATTCGGTACTCTGAAAACTCTTTAGCACTTCCGGTACGTAACGGACGTTGAGGTTATCGTCGATCATTCACAGTGAATAAAGTGTTAGGCAATACGTGACAGCGTAACACCGAGGACCCTTACAAATAAATCAGAATAATATGATAATTTAACAAAAGAATTATTGCGGACAGGTGCAAAATATTTCATCGGTAACACTGTAATAACTTTTGGGCTGGGTTTTTGGGTGAACTGGGTTAAAGCCACATCCGTGTAACCAGTGCCCGTAATAAATTTAATTATTATTTTCAACGGCTCGTTCGAAGAAGGGCATTTGTCCAGGGATTTTACACATACAGCAATCGAACGATCTATATACAATAGTTCTTCTATTATAATTATCTGTTTTAACATAGCCCCGATAATGGCGATACCTTGGTGCTCGTTAATTTGCCGCATTGATTTTCGCGAATTTACAAACGTTACTCGCTTTAAAGTTTTACCTCGCGCTAATGATATCGCAGTATGGTATATTTTTGACGTTCTATCCCTTTTGTAATATTAAATGCGAGCTATTTGCCTTTTACGTTCGTATACGCGCGTGCCGATTAATTCGCATGCGAAATCCAACGTGGGTTTAGTGAATCAAACGAAATTGCAGCTCGTTAACGAAACTGCAGTCATCATCGACACTGGAATATTTTATTCGGCACATTATGCGTCTACCGTGTACAGATAATTAATAATGCGTGTACGAAAGGGGAAGGGTGGAATTGAAACAAGAAAAATAATAATGGAGAAAACAAAAATGGCCTGACGTTTCTATTTGACGAATAGGAACAGGACACAACGATTTTTCACTATAGTCATTGGGGAGGCGTTAATTAATCGCAAACTTTATTATTGGCTTGGCTGTTATCATTTTTTTCTTTTCAATAATTCCCAGTGCGTACAGGTGATACGATAGTTAAAATTATTGATTATCAATAATGATGACGTTTTTTTTTACGAGATAAGAGATTCTCAAAGATCACGTTATGGATTGTTTTTGGAAAATTAAATGATCGTTAGATATTCGCGAGTTCGCGAAAAGTTTTCGATGAAATTCGAAAGGTGATAGTTTGGTTGTTTCCTTTGGCTTGCTTCAAGTCGATTATACATTTTTGTTTTGCGTGATTCGTTCAATGAGTGGTGGTGTTCGTAAAGATGATATTTTATTTACCAATTGTAACGACGCTCGGCGGCATCTTGTTATATCGTATATACATATTTGTATAAAGGTGTGTGTTGTATGTAATTAATTGAGAAAATACGTATTACGGATATACATAGGATATGCGTAGTATGTATATGTGCGTAATAGTTATTAAATTCGCAATTTTGCGATAACGTCACGGTGTATGCAAATTCGCAAATCCGTGACGCGTTGTGCATGTCCATCAGAGGTAAGAAAATTCATTACGTGTTTACATAATTATTCCAATCGAAGATTTAATTAGCCAGACTCATCTTGCCTGCGGTTTAAGTCCGCCGTTTTTAAGATGACACGAGTAAAACGATATTACCTAATAGATAATTAATAATAATAAATCTACCGAGGACAATTTTTTGTAAGGTTTTAACGACGGTGTAATAAGTCATATTCACGATTTCACATGTAGTTATGTATTCTGCGATTAAACAATAATCAAACTAACGAAGATTGAAGTGTGAGGTAATTGGATTAATAAACAAAAAAAAAAAAGAAGAAGATAAAAGAGGCAACACGAAGACACTGTAATAATATTAATTAATAATCGGTACCTAATAAGATCATTCGTAAGCTAAGATGAGAGTTTCACAGAAAATTAAAGGAAAACAGACAAAAGGCGTGACTGTCGTACGAAACGAATGAGAGAAATCAAAAATGTAATAACGCGGAATGAATATTGGCTAAAATGAAACCAAAAAAAAAAGCGTAAAATACAAAACTATAAAATGACATGATTATGTAATAACAAAAAAAAAACAGGACATTTTAATGTGGGTATTTGCTGTTCACTATTTGTAACACTCAAAGGAGATACAATAAAATTCATAATAGTACGTAAAAAGTATGTCTAAATATTATTATTATCACTATACACTACTACTACTACTGCTATCACTATCGATTATTGTTATCATTTGAATTGTTTCAAGTACGTCGATATCAATGAATAAAATTATTATTTAATAATTGTGCATCTTCATTAAAAAAAAAATATTTTTTTTTTACTGTCTCATTTCAACTGTTTTTCTCGTTACACCTCGTGTCTCTTTTTATCTTAATTATTCAGTTTCGCTTGTGCAATCAGCTTCGTAACACGCTTCGTTAGCATAGGAATGCCGACATTGAATATCGCACCGAGGATAAGGAAGGACGCTGACTGCAAATGGCAAACGGTAGGAAATGGTTTGAAATGCATTGACAACGGCGGAAAAGAGCCGCGACCAGTAGCGTTTTGTACGTCTCTTTTTCAGCTCGTTCCATTCTTTCCGTTCTTTTTTCTCTCTTTCGTTTTCTTTTTTTTTTCCCCCCATATAAAAGCTTTGCCCTCGGAGCTGTATTTTTTCGCGAAACGCTAAATTAGAACGTGGACTTGGAAGTATAAAGGGCAAGGGGTAGAAACGGCTTTCGCTGCCAGTAGTGCGGTGGCTGTTACTACTGCCAATGGCGCTTTAAAGTCTGTTTCATAGAGAAAGGTTAGGGGTTGTGACGTATGTTTGACTCTTTGTCAAACACACGTGAACCGGTGTTCTCACGGTATCTATTATCGTGTTATTTTCTTTTTTTTTTAATACAGCTTCATTTTATTTTATCAAACGTTCAATATCGCTGCCCTTTATTGGCCTTTTTATTTTATCTTTATGTATTCCTTTAACTTTTGAACATTAAGGTATTTTTTCATTTTGTATCTCGTAATGGTTCCTTTCAATAAAAAATCTGCGCGTATCACTGTGTTTGCCTTTTTTTTTTTGTTTTAACCTGACCATTTCTATTTTCCTTTGCAAGGCAGCACGCGTCGGAGCCCTCAACGAATCCGTGCATCTGTTATGTAATTTATTGACAGTGGCAGAAGTCATACATCGAAGCCACATATTCGTTTACTTCTCTCTGCTCTGAAACTAAAGGAAAATGCAAATTTCGTCTGATGATTTAATGAAAAATCCTTTCGCGTCTCATGTAAGCAGTTGTTTTCACTAGAATGTAGCCAGTCATGAAAACGTCCCATTCGAAACGCATCTGCACTGCTGCAACTGCATTTCCCGTATCAGTAACCACTGATTGTATACGCATATCTACATAACCTATCCGAGTTCTACATCGACCCAGCTTGCTCACAGTATATACCATTACAATGCCGTATATATTCCCACGTGGTGTCAACACGTCGACAGTGAATGTCCATTACTTCATCAAACCCAGGTCATCGGCGACAGCTCAATCCACCGCCAATTTGCCAACAATGAGCCGCACCTCCCATGTCTGTAAACAGGTTGACCCTGATGACCAATACGAGATTATATTACAGTATCGTGACAAGTTTCTGGGGAACCTATAAATATATGTGTACCTATCGACAAGAATTGAACAAGAATTTTTGTAGAATTTTGAAAAGAAAAAACATATATTTTCATATATCATTCACTGAGCGTAATTGAAGAGACAGGCTAAAAATACTCGTAGAGTTACAGGAGTCGAAGAATGGATCTCGAAGGACTTTCAAGGATGACAGCTGAGAGGGGGTAAGGGGGTTACGATATAGTGCTTAGAAATTTCACAGGCCGTTCCGGACGACGATAATCGCAGCTTCCAATCTCATGAAGCTGGCCAATTCTCAGGAGAGGATTCTCATGAATCGACTGTTTCTACGTGTCACATCTATATGTAGTGGGTTTCGAAATTGGGATGAAAGGAGAATCTGAAACCCTTGGCAAAGACGGAAGTGCAAACGTCGTAATTAGATGATACCCTTACCCGCTCGATTTCCTCAATTAACTTCAACCCTTAGCCTTAGCAACCCTATGATAAAGAACGTGTCTCCTTTCTTGAACGGTGGCATTTTTCTAGGGTAAGATCCAGAAGAATCTTTAAACATCGATCACCTGGTACATTAAGTATAATATTATACGAAATGGCGCCACAGTTGCGTGATAGATTTAATTAATTTAATTATTTTAGATTAAACATGTGGCGGCTAATCGTCATTGGGATATACAGGGTGTTTTCCAAAATGATTTATCTTCAGCTTGGTTTTATCACGTGGGTTGGTACATGCTGGACCTCCTACGTCAATCCTCGAGTATAGCCGACTGGTAGGACTCTAGTTTAATCGACGCTAAGACCCTGGGATTAATTATTTAACCCCCGTTTAGACTAACGTCGAATTAATAGACACGGAACCGCAACGAAACCGCGGCATCGATAATTCTGCAGTTCTGCGGCATCTCCCATTGGCTATAAGCGGCACGTGTCACTTTATTACATATAAACAATCTATATAGTATATGTACATACATATATCTAATTACAGACAGATAAGTACAGTTTATATTGATAATTAAAAAAAAAAAACCATTTCTTGTCTACTTTAGAAAGTCCTGTTATCTTCTTTTCTTTTCCATTACCAGATAACCCTTGACTCGCGTCACGTGTTTTTTCACGGATGGATATTTTGGAGAAGGGTGCCATCTTCTTCTCTTTTTGTCTTTGTTTTTTTTTGTTTTTTTCTTTCTCATTCTTCTCTCAGACTCATTCCATCTTTCCTCCATCTCCCTCTCGCTCTCTCCTTCGCGCTTTCCAAATTGCATTGTCTCTTACTCATTTTGACAGACTGGTCTTCTTCGAATGGCCATTTTTCACGTGTCCAATCGCTGCTGGCTTCTCTCGAAATGAAACAAAGTTTTCGCGTTCGACGATTTGTTCAGGACCATAGTTGTTCTGCCTAGTCTGGGAATGATGGATGGACTCGACAATCGTATCGGCCGTGGGTCATGTCATTGTCGAATGGAGACGTCGACGAGAATAATGAATGATTTCTTGGGAGACTCTCTTTGAATCCGTCTCGAAGGAGAATATCTTCTAGCAAAGTCACAGGACAAACGAGAGAGACACGTGCTGGAAATAGTTGCGTCACAAGTAGCATAATAGTGAAAATGATTTTTTGTTTTGATATTTATCAAAGGAGAAAAAGAATGACCATTTTTCACTTAGCCATAAATCGACTGTCGTATATAGATTGAAACTTAGGACTAACGAGAATTCTCATTAAGATGGTAATTTTTGTCTTCGTTCATTATATACTCTGCGTCCTCCATTTCGTACGATTAAAGAACGTCATGAATGCTTTTAGAAATAGGTGAATGACATATATATATATACGCTTTTGGTGAAGTCCTTAGATAAATCTTCTCTGTCGAGAGAAAAGAGAACGAGGAACCTGTTCTTTGAACTTTAAGTAGATATCCCTAAGGGACAGAAAGTGGACGAAGACTATCAATTTCAATAGCGATGCGAAATAAGTCACGGCAGGATGGGCTTCGCATTATTTTAAATTGAGAGAAAGAAAAAAAAAATGCTTTTTCGTTTTCCTTAAAAAATTACAAATTCATCAAAATCTACATGATTTTTCATCGGTATATTAATTGCAGATAATGAAACAAATTCGCGGTTCCATTTTGAATGTTACTTCCGAAAACTCGACTGTTCCTGAAGGTTTTTAATCTTAATCGATCTGGCACTGTTATCGGCGTCGCTTTATACGACGACGCTCTTTCACTAAAACCTCCCCATTTTGGTTAAATCTTAAAGTTCGTTTTACGGCGACTGTAGGCGGCTTTCCATTTTACAATACCATCCTTATCTTAATGGTCGATTCGGCAATCGAAAGTTTAGTTATTATAATGTCGGCTGTCGTCAGCTTGCGGGGGTTGTTTTTTCTTTCTTACTTTTTTTCTCTTCCCCTTTTTCTTTCTTCAGCCTCGTGAATCCTATGGAAAAATAGTAACAGAGATAGCGAGCTGGAAATTGGTCGGTCTTGCGATACCGCGATAGCTTCCATCCATTTAATTGGTCCACTGGCAGGTTCGTTTATCGTTGACTCTTTTTTGTTTTATTTTCTTTTGTCCTTTTCCATTCTCCATTTCCCATGCTCGATTCCGACCGAATGGATGCTATCCGTTTTGTGGAGGTTCGTATACGACTGGATAGCTGAGTATCGATAAACTCAAAAAAAAAAAAAAAAAAGAAGAAGAAATTCTTCGATAATGCCACATTGGGGAATCCTATGAATTTCAAATAATTCACATTAAAAGATTTCTCGCGTACGATCCATGAAAGTAGATTTTCTAAATACGCAATACTTCCATTTGGATTTAACGTCAGTCATAAAATAGACTGTGTTACGAAAAGTTGCATTCGAGACGCCATTATTGGTTCTAACGTCAAGTCGTTAAGGGTATCTCATTAGTGTGAGAATTAAGTGGGGTTACTTTATCAGATACTTCCTGGCTACATCAGAAACAAGGATTTTCGAAAGGTCGTGAAATCCAGCTCGTCCTTTACTGCTTCTCTCATGCCTCATTCGAGTTTCCGGTAATTGGATTAGTTTTCCTGTGCTTGACTGTCAAACGTGTGCATCTATATATATATTCCAACTGTCATTACTTCTCATGATTGGATTCCCTCGAAATTTCAGGAATGACAGTGAACAGCTCTTTGTCGAGTGACAGGATTATGCTTAGTTTCCAGGGTCCTTTCTCTCACTTGGATTCCCATGTCTTACTCCTTCAATCGTTTCAGGAGTTTACCTGTGAAAAAACACGTCCCGTAGTAACCAAATTGAAAATGGATTCTTCTTTGTTTTTCGAGACTTCATAAAATTTGCCAATGGAATTTTGACAATTTCTTTCGCCTTCAATTTGCTACAAAGAGTATTTGGGTTATACGAGGTGAGGGATGTTGGGTTTGTTTGTTCAAAGAAAATTCTAATGCGTCTGCCGACTCAGGATGAAAGAACGACGTCCGGTAGTGACGCAGGAATTCGGTCGACATTTTGGTAAAATAGATCTGGATCGTGTGGGTAAATATAAACTGTATAATTTTTGGAAAATTTGGTTTGCTTATACTTCCTGTATATTTCCTATGAAATAAATTGACAGTGATCTGTCTCTTACGCGAAAAGGATTCTTCGACGATCCACCGCCAGGACCTTTTGCCGAATATAAGAAACCCGAAGGATTTGGGGAATATGCAACGAAGGGTCGTCAATTGTTGACTGGGTCAACTGGAAATGACCTTTTTGAGAAGAAATTTATGCGGATCTTCGAAGGGGAGGCACTGACGAAACCTTTAAAAGAATCTTCAAAGTTTAAAGTAGGTCTATATACCAATGAATTAATTTAATGAAGCATACTTTACATGGAATTAATTGTTATTAGGTTAATTTGCCTAGGGGAATTTTATTACCACCGTCTGCTGGTAAAAAACATTCGACACCAGGAGATTGGTACGGCTGCTTTGGTAAAAAGCCAACCTACTTCAGTCCCCAGCTTAAAGTCACAAGTAAAAAGGGAATTGGTCGTGAACCACCGAATTTCAAGATCAAACCAAATCCTTTGGGAGGTCCTGGTTATGCGAATATTTGCCTAAGTCCTTATCCCAAATATATTAACGGCCCCTACGAAGTGGATAAGACAGCTGCTACTAAGGGTAAATAGTTTTACTCGATATTTTATTTTGACTATCGTTATATTATATTTGCTTCTTTAATCTAGTTGAAAAGCCAGTAAGGTTCTTATCGACCAGTGCACCTCTCGATTATTTCCCACCGAATCCATACACTGACAAAAATCCAGGACCAACGTATATTCGTCCTGCAAGGGTGAAAAGCAAGATCATTGGTACAGGACGCTTTTACGTACCATTTCCTAAAGATCCTGCTGGACAACATGCCGGATGCTTTAGCAAGTTTCCGCAATACATCAGTGAACCGTACGATGTCAAAATGAAAGCCGAGGATAAAAAGGTCCAAAAACAAAAATGGTTAGGTGGAGCCCCCGAGTCAAGATCAAAGTACACTAAAAGCGCCATTGAGGAAGTTACCAAAATTTCATGTAACGCAAAGAACTATACTGACTATGTACCAAAAGTTTATCCATTACCAAAAACATAAACTCCTCGGAAGTCAATACTTGCGCCGTGAATGTTTTCTTTAGAATTTTTGCCAAATAGAATTTATTTGCAAGCTCAATAATTCTCAATGGAATTGACCATACTTTCAGGATGGAAAATTCAGTTTTTGTTTCTGCCAGAGGCACTGGGGCACGGATTGCTGTAAAATTCAATTCGGATTTCCCAGTGTTCCTGTTACATATATGGGACCTGTACAGTTGTATATTGATACGAAGGGAAAAGAAAAGAAGAGCGTATTGGGATATATATAAAATAAACAACAACAGGACAGGCATCGCAATTCCTCGAGAATTCCATGGGCGAGTTCTAAATCGTCGGGTAGCTATTAGCTCGTAACTGACAGAATGGTAAATGACCGAAATACCATTGTGGCATAGACCTAATAGGAGCCACGCTGCTTCGAATGGCATACGTTTGCGGGGATTGCGCATTCGCCAATAGTCGAATTTGCACGAGTCACTTGTTCCTACGAATTAAATGTTTGAGGAAGCAGATATTTGCCTTTCAACGAATATACGTAGCGAGAGTATAAATTTGATAAATTAAATTTTGCATCAACACCTCGTTCTTTCGGGTAAGTAAAATTCGCCAATAATTGCGTAAATTGCATTAACCCTTCGCCACGTCATTGAAGTAACTCGAAGGTGTTGGTCTTATGCAAAAAAATCTTACGAGATTTGAATTTTCATGAAGTTTCAACGAAGAAACAATTTCCTCTTTACGAAGTCGAATGGACCGCTGCTGCATCCCCTTTCTCTTCTCATCAGTCAACTCACTGAGCACAGGCTGAGATTGTGTAAATATCGAACGCATCTGCTTCTACTTTCAAGAGTATCATATTTGACTGGCGGATTCGCGATTTTTTTTTTATCAAGGCAAATTATTCTTGTGGAAGCAGAGGGTATTTTTTGCGAAATATCAATAAGGGTGCTGCAATGTTAATATTATTAAAGAATCGATTAACGTTATTTTACACACGGAGAAATACATATACTTTTTAAACATTTATCTACGTCCGCTGATATTTTTTACTAGCGAATAAAATTGACAAATAATATTACGGCAGATAGCGTAAATATATATTTTTTTTTAACTAACTTTAGGCTCCGGATATATTTTTTTTATTGGGATTAATACACTTCTACGTGAATTACCGAGACAAACATTTTGAAGGCGTATAAAATCCGTATCGGAATTCATGCGGCGTCCACCATTATTATGCTCAGTCTTATTACGTCATAGAATAAAGTATTCGAAGCATTACGACAGTATTATAACATTCTGAAATTGTATTATGGGTTGTTCCAGTGATAACACAATAGGCATCCGAAGAACCATATAAACAGAATATATTGAATGTTGTTGACGAGTAACGTAATTAAACTAATAATAATTATATCCGTAAATTGCATATATTATCATTACGAATAAAATAATTAATTTAAATCAGCGATACAGTCAAATACCAATGTATAATAAATTCTGGAATAATAAAGAGAAGCTCCTGTTTCATTAAAGGTATCTTTATTATTCCCTTTCTTTCTCTCCGTTGATAAACCACTTTTCTCTTCCAAGAACAAGAAGAGGAAGAAGTACAACGAGAGGAAGAAATAGTGGGAAACGAGAACCGGAAGTCGATGAATTATTTAACGAAAGGATCTCGTGGTATTTACTTACACTATTATTAACGTAAATCGCGTATTCGTCGTGTCTCTCTAAAATCCTCATTTGCATGTACCCGATAAAATCACAAGATTATCGCAAATCCTTTTGCTCAAATTGGACCATCAGAATACGAGTTATTTCTTTACGCCTTTCAAGTGCCGTATACTTCAAAGAGTCGATAAGACATTAGCATAGATCTTGGATTCTCGATTCCATCACTTATTCATGCTTTCTAAGAACATCTTGCAATTTACTGATTGAGTTAATGTCAACCGAACGAGAAAGAGCCGAAATGTTCAATCGCGAACGAAGTGGAGTATAAGAAATACAAACAAACAAAA
>JARPRG010000127.1:540161-559816 GCA_031001745.1 Hartigia nigra | reverse complement strand
CCACCCCTCCAATAAACAGTCTAGGGTTGATCGACCTACATTCTATTATTAAGATTTATCGATACTTGTCCCCAGATCAAGTACCAACGGTCACTCTGAGATATTGCTCAAGATTCTCTTTCTCTGACATTCGACAGGTATTTCTGAGATTCCCTAGAAAAGGAAAAAAGGATAAGAAATACAGGCTTAGCAAATTTTTTAAGCACTTTTTCCAAAGGTCATTCACAAGACTCACTGATTCGTCAGTGAATATAAAGATTTCCGAATTGCCTCTGGAAATCACTGGGTAAAAAGGAATATGAGCACTCGACTAAAAGAGAGCGAGAGAGAGAGAAAGAAATCAAAATAGTCATTGGTATTGACACGAGAGAGAGAGAGAGAAAAAAGGGCCAGGCTACTCGATATAAGAAAGTGCCGTTAACGGATGACGTATATTAGGGATACTCCGGTCGAGAAGGGTACCCCCAGAATCCAGGACCCTCCCTGTCCTTTACTGGCTATAAAAACCACTCGCTTTCCTCCTCGACCCTTAGCTAAAAGGCCAATCCCCCATACTACCCTTATCGATCCTTCACGAGTAACTATATCTATGTTTCTGCCGCTTACTCTTTCACTGTTCTCACGATCCTTATGTATTTACAGATTCTTCTTTTAATGCAGAAATTTTGCAAACTTTTTTTCATGCAATCCTTAAATGAAAATTATTATAATACGTCTAGCGTACATACATACATATATATATATATATATATATTTCGTATATACTTATTCACGATGGCGGAAACCGGTCGATGAGTAGGTGGCACTTTCCCGCAGTTGCGATTCCCGGCCCTCTTTTTATTTCTTGGTTGCGCAGTGGCGTGTGTGACTGACGTAATTTTCCACTATTAGCGTATATATCTATATAGCGTAACAATACTTCTTACCAAGGAAAAAGAAATGCACAAGCAGTCGCAAGTCCTTGTTGTTCCGTTCCAGAAATACAATTTTCTTGGAAAATCTTAAAAAATCGTCACTTAACAATATGGCTGATTACAGTCATCAGGATCAACTACCACGAAGACATTAGTCAATGCCTAAACAAAAGATCAGTACAACACCCTTATGCATGGTACAGTTAAAAAGAAATTACTCCCTATGATTTTACACCTATTTTTTTTAATTACACCTTTTCCGCTCATAACAGTCCATACGTATGACCCTTAATAACTTGTTCTATGTTATTCTATTATCGTACTATTTCATCCCTTATCCAGCACGATCCGCCCTATTACCCGCTTTTTTCCTGAATCTACCCCTAAAAATCCTAACGCCATCCTAATACCAGGAAAAGTGACGTTATGGATATGCTATATAGAATCTGGGATATATATATATATAACACACAAAAAATAAAGAAAATAAAAGAAGCAAGGAAGGAAGTAAAAGAGGTCCGTGGCTAAGGTATGTCGTGCACCCTATATCCAAGAGGGTCGCATGTCATATCAGCAATCATCGGAGGGGTGAATATAGGTATGTCTGTATAATACCGCGATACTGGCCACCTTATAGAAAGCAGCAATGTATCCCTGTGTACATAATGGCGGATTTAGCCGGAGCTTGCATGCTCGGAGACTGATGTGACCACGGAGACCGCCTCGACGAGACATGCAAACTCTTTCCTATCACACGAGTCAAGTCACCCCTTTTAACCACCCCCTGTGGCATATGAAAAAAAGAATTAAGATTTCAGATTTATAGGGTGCACTCGAATGGAGTAACGCGCTTCCGGTTACACATAAGTTACATAGGCGTAATACCTGTTCTCATACGGTAGAAGGATCTTTGGATAGCACGAGGAAAGTTACTAGCTTAGGGAAAAGTTAGGGTCCTAGGGATTTTGATGTGCCTGGTCATTTGTCTGGATGACGTGAAATTAATGCTACCGTATTCGTTAACGATTCATTCACGTGTGGCAAATGTTCTTCCGCTTTGCGTTACCGTTTTACCAATAAGTCAGGGTGGCAACTTACAGGCGCAGATGTCACTAGTGGCTGGTAGTATTGAAGGTATGGTTGAGGATTTTGATTTTTCCTCTGGGTTATATGTATCCGAGGCGAATAGATTATACCGGACAAATTAGGAACTCGTTAAAACCCTTATTCTAAGCGACCATGCGGATTAACATGAATTCGGTGGGCGGGATGAATAATTAGGCTAGATCTCGTGATAGCTTATCATTAAGAGGTAACACGTATTAGGTGGTGCCCGAAGACTCTTTACTCGCATTTCTCTCCAGCGAGACTTTAGATTACGGTGTACAGTCGATTGAAATATTTCTTTTGCGTATTATTGCTTGTTTTTGTTTTTGCCCTTTGATTGATTTCTTTAATTTACAATTTTTTTTTTTTCCGTGGCGCAGCATCCCCTCGATATATTTTTATACAATTTTGTTTTTCTTACTGATTCTTCCACGCTGCATATATTATATTACACAGTGGATTTGAATTAGTGATAATAAATGTTTTTGATAACGTTTGTTTTCTTTCGATGATAGAGTTTTTTAATTGTCAACAGAAATTGTATTTCAGTCGACTGTACCGACGAAGAATATTTTCACTTATTTCTTAGCGTAAGATATGCATGTCCAATATGGTGGACAGAAACCCTAGCGTGACTTCATGTTTCAGGTCAAGACAATATATTTTGTTATTATATTATTACGTGGTTGATCCCTGCGCCATTGTTTATCGCTCGAAATTCGCAGGACTTTCGTGATCCGTTCAGTCACGTAATTGACCGAAGTAAAGAGAGACACTCTTTCATTATTTCCAACGAATCTATAACAACTTTTATATTATACGTCAATATCGACATAGACCATGTAAGCATCACGTATCGAGGAAATAACATATGCCATTCGATCAGCGGATCATCGATTTCACCGAAATTCTACTCGCATCTGTCGAAAACGTAAATGGGTGCCGTCCGAACGTAAGTTTGGCAGGAAGTGTTCTCAATACGAAATCCCCACCATTATTGAAAACCGACAATATATTACAAAAACAAAATCCCAATACAAAAATATATTTAAGAAATGAACATTTAAAAAATGTCCAAAATGTTAAGAAACAATTTTTTCGTTAATTTACACGTAAAATAATAGCTGCAAATATTTTCATTAATAAATATATATATATATATTTTTTAAACATATTTAGTATACATATACAGACAGGACTGTGATGCTTTGAACTGGATCGATAATAAACGTCGCGTTAAATTGTATTTTTTCAGAGTTTAACTTTGCCAGTAGTTAGGCTGCGGAATAAGCTTTGTGCTGAGAATTTGATTGGCAATCCTTGGCATGGCACCCTGTCAATCGCCACCCTTTGCGTAGCTGCGAAACGCACGCGCGCCATACAGACACCACATGGAAGCACGTTAACGGGTCAGGTGCATATGGGTTGCGTCTAGGGGGTGGGTAATACATATATGTATATGAGGTGGGAGAAGGGGAATGCAAGAGCCATTTCGAATGTGAGGGTGAGTGGGTTTGGGTAGCTAAAGCGTGGCTCAAGTGTGCGAGTGTATCATAGAAGGGGCATTCGGGCGGAAAAACGCAACTAAACGCGAGTAATTGGAAGGCGGGGGTTGTTCGACTCACACTAATTCTGCAAAAGGCTGCCGTGACAGGGGCGGAATCCGTGAATTATTTAATATCAAAAATATTTTAATCCTCCTCCCTTTCCTCCCCCCTCGACGCACCAGTGTTTTGACTTTTTTGTTCCTTTAACTTTTATTGTAATTATTCTTAGTATGCATAGAGGTGAGTTCATATATAAATATGTATATATATATATATCCGTAATATTTCCATATAATTATCACGGATGATAAGAATAGAAATTTGGTGAGCTTATCATTGAATATTTTGGTAATAGAATATTGAAAATTTTTTGTCTTACCTTTTTTTTAAAAGAAAATCCATTTGCAGTTATTATCTGTACGATGGATTTTTGTCGTGTATCTGATTCTTATTACGTAATGTAATTTTGTTTTCTTTTTTATAGAGTATTATACATATTTTATTTTATTTGGACAAGGTTTACGCATGCTGTATGACGGCTATTTCGATAAAGACGAATGCCTCCCTGTAAAGTTTACGAAAAACGAATGCAATAAGTGAAAATCCTTTCGCAAATCAACCCTTTGCCATGTTCCAGTTTAGCCAACGTATACCAGTCATCATTAATGTTTTCGATGATTTTTTCCTGGGGTTATACTGTGACGTTGCGCTAGTTTCCATTAACGTCCGAATGAGGCGCTACTTGTCGTCTCGACGGTTACGTATAATTTTATATAAGCAACGCGATATTTGCCATCCTTGACTTTAAGCTTCGTTCTTAAAAAAAAATGCTGATTAAATGGAAACGGGGCAATAACCTTCATATGTATATATATTTACATGGTATGTGTATATATATATATGTTGGTAGGCTAAAAAACTGTTAGTATCTTTAGACAGGAAGTACTGACAAATTGATTTTCCAACTCAACTTCGAAGACGGACGAAATAAAATATGAACCTGACTTTATTTAGTCCCGCCTTAAACAAAGAGACTCCTTGTTCCATAAACGTCATCCCTGAATGAAGGAGCCCTTGGCGGTGGCACGCAATCTCGAATTTCATGGTTACCCTGTGCCCGACAGTGTTTTCAAAACAAAATTTTATATTCACAAGAAGCCATTATCATCGGAAATCTCTAACGATCCAATGAATTGGTCCCAGGTCGGTTCGTAAAAATAAATTTCATCGACGACTGACGTTTCTATGTAAACCACAGAGGAGCACTGTAGCAAGTACAGATATATATTTAGGATAAATCAAATTAAATAAAAATGTTTTTCTTTTTTTAAATAATACATCTCTCTTCGATTTTATATACATGTACTAGGTCAGGGGTACCTGAAAACCGTTGGAATAGGTCAAGGACCGTGAAATTTCAAATTGAACTTCAGCCCTCCGCATACTCTTAGTACATTAAAAAAAAAGACTGTGAAAATACCTTAATAAAAGAAATATTAACAATTTCGAGTACACCAATAACATAGTACGTACGTTAAAATTAATTAAGATTTAATTAGCTACTAATTTTAATAAAGGGGCGAGGGGTTGTCAAATACGCTTAATTTTCGTTGATACTTGGGATAACTAATTAAGAATAAAGTATAGCTCAATGAAATCTGTAAAACAAAATCACAACTTCCGTTTCGGAACAAGCGAATGACGTAGAAGTGATTTAAGATGGTGGTACAAGAGTTCACCCCAACAGCAAGGGTAACCATGACTTGGTGGCTCCGTAGTATCGTCCCCAAAACCTCCCTCAGTCTGAGGGGAGTGAGATGGCTTTAGTTGCGGTTTCACCGAGGGATGTTTCCATCCCTTGTGAACATATCCATGGCATACTACTCCGAGTAGCGTAGCTTCTCGACCGTAGCATATTACTGCCGTAGCTGCTGTTGTGCCTTCAGTGAGTAAACCCTCGGAGCTATTCACTGATTCAAATTAATCACAACCCTGAGCTAAATTCAGCCTCTCTCTCCTATCAGTATATACCAACACAGTCTCCCTCAGAAACCGTCTCAAACACCTTAACAACTCATCGCCGCGATTGTTGTTGGGCGTGCGTTTGCTCCTGCAGTTTTGGATGAGCGCCACCCTGATGAGGGAGTAATGGTCCTGGAACGAGTCGCTATAAAACGATGAATTGTGAACCCAGCATAATTTATATATACCTGTCAACAGATCGCGATAGTGAATACACGTTGAGTTATCGCGAACAGGATATGAGTGAACAAGGAACAATGGGAATTCACAGGGTAAACGAATCCTATACATATATGTTTGTCGTAGAAAATTGGATGGTCCTTAAGTGGAGTTCACAGCCTGTTATCTTAGTCTGGTTTAAAGTGCTTATTTAAGGGAGAAATGTTTTTTTTTTCCTTCTAAAGGTATATACAAAAGGAGAGGAGAGTCTGAGAAAAGTGCTCTTGCGAATTAGAACGAGCGACGGTTTTTGCTCTTTTCTTTGCTCTCCTCTCCTCGATGAATCCGCGAGGCGTCTCATCACGCAACATTACCCCACGTAGCTGCTGTAAGGCCCGGGGGGTAGGGGGTTGAGTATACGGTGCCATGGGGGTGGTAGGAGCTCCGAGGGACCCCACGGCACGGTCTCAAGGAACAACCCCTTGCATCCAGAACCCACGCAACATTAAGCCCACTCCACGGTATTTTTCCTGGATTCTATAGTTTCGCGATGTCGTTCTGGTCCTGTGCCCAACCCCCTGGTTACCCAAGTCCTCTCCAAGCTGGCCTCAACCCTCTGGGAGCCACCCTGGAGTTCTCTCGCCGACGACCTACCGGCAACCTTAACTTAGGGTGAGCCATACCGTGGATGTTGGGATGCTGGGAGGAGGTAGTTCACGGCAGATGTGGAAGAGAAGAGGACGGGCTATGCCAGGGTGCCTCAGCGACGGAGGGAAGGAGGTCTCGTCTCCGTGTCTCTATTGATCCTCCGAGGAGAAGCCGCGCGCACCCACGTCTTCCAAACCCACCCTCACCTCATCCTCAATACCAGCCCTCCCACTAGGGATGAAAGATCTCTATTCTGTTGCCAACCGAGAGAAACGCTTGAATCCCCAACCTAGACCCTGTCTCGAGGATACTCCTACGCTCAGCCAAGATTATACGGCGCTGAACCAGTTTTATGAGAATTTGTAAACTTGCCAAGATTGATCGTCAATCCTTTCTGCTCTTAATATCCCTGGAGAAACCCATGTCCTATTAGACAGCCATCATTTTTCACAAAACCTTAAATCAACTCAAACGTAACTACTGGTCCAATAGAATTTTCATTATTCAGTAGATTCAAAGATTCAAAATATCAGGTCATCCATTCTATAACAACCTGTACCTGTATCGACTTTTTATTATCCAATGCAAATTTACATAGCGCAAAACTCATATTCATACGGAGATAACTGCTCTTGGTCGCAATTCCAAGTGACAGGTAACCACGGCTTTGATTTCTGCGAATTGACATTTAACATTTACGAGTTCCAGGCCACACGTGGATCGATGCCAGGAGAGTAGCCACAGCGCCCGTATATCAAACCGGATATCAGTTGGACAGTTTTGATGAATTAGCCTCGTTAGCTTTACGACTGATTGTGGCTCCGGTTCACTTGGCTTTACTGCTTCTTTATCTGCCAGCACTGTAACCCAGTCCACTTTACCGTGCCATCCGTACGTAACTGAAAAAATAATTTTCCACCAAACAAGATCAACCTAACATCGAGATCCTATAGAACCAATATCATTTGAAAGAAGGCACCGCCATTGGCCTAAGAGTCAGCCACTATCTAATCCAGGGACCCCTTCTACTCATCCTTATCTCGTAGAACAGCATCCCATTGGTCCCTTCGTCTTCCCACTCCGACCACCACCCTCGTCCTCATCAGCCATCCTAGTCTCTCAT
Organism: Hartigia nigra; assembly: GCA_031001745.1. NCBI lineage: Eukaryota > Metazoa > Arthropoda > Insecta > Hymenoptera > Cephidae > Hartigia > Hartigia nigra. Next base: position 552,296 of record JARPRG010000127.1, on the reverse strand, counting down.
ACCAAACGTGTCTCCCCATCGCAGTAGCATCCCCTAATGCCCATTGGCTCAAGGGAAGCATCCTCAGCCGTTTATTGGTCGCTGCCGAGAATCTCTGCTCATCTTCGCGGCTGCGCTCAACCGGTTACCAAACTCAAAATGGTGACGGGACCAGATAAGGAACAGAAGGAGGATTCTCATCCGCCATTGTACTGGCATAGCCCACTACCAATATATATATACACCATTGACTATATCCATTTAAAACAGCACTCGTCTCAACCGTCTGGACTAAGCTGCAAAAATGGAAATAGGCTCGTATCGACATCCTCTCCAAGTGAGCAAAGCTGTCTCCCAGAATAGCGTGAACTGTTAGTCATACATCCTGTCGTACATCGCGCTATAACTGGCCCCGGTAACGGCCCAACTCCATTATAGCAGACACGCCGTGCGATACACCGCGTCCGTAAGTGCCGTGGAAGTCGTGATGAGGTGGTAGCGAGGAAGGACGTAAAAGATGGTGGAGGTAGAGGGAGGAGGGCGTCGATTGTAGAGCGAAGAAGGTGGGTGGGAGGGACGGGAGCTGGGAGTGCAGGAGTGCATCTATTCATACACCGTTGAACAGTTGAATCTATCCTCTCTCCTTAGCGAGGAGACACAGCCGGCTTGGGAACAGTGGCCACTTCTCTTGGTTCCTCTCTTGCGAGAGAGAGAGAGAGAGAAAGCTCTATGCTCTCATATAAGAGGACTGTGCGAGTGACATCCACCAGGAGCCAGGGGCAGGCAGAAGCAAGATGGTACGATAATAATTGGTGGTGGTACGGAGGGTCAGAGGGACACGTGGAGAACGTCGGGGCGCTCACGGTATGGAGACTAGTAGTGGGAGAGGAGTAAAGGTAAACTAAAAGAGGTGGGAGGTGGTTGCCATGACTACCAGAAACCGCAGCCACCGCTACCTTCGCCACCAACGCCGACATCGCCATCGCTAACTCTCTGACGACGATGCGAGGTGTCACTGACTCCTGGCTAATGTACTGAAGTCAGTACAATGGTAATGCGTTTAAACCTGTATATCGATCAATGACATATCGATCCTAACTTAATGTGGGATTTATGCGAATTTCATTCGAATTCGATCATTCATTTGTATCTTGTTCACAATTCATTTGGATAGATATCGATATTTTATGCATTAACGCGGTATCCAGATTTCTATATGCTTGAAGGAACTTTCTTGGAATGGACTATGTCTATGTGATATCTAGATACCATTGACAGTTCACGAGGCGACAGATCGTTGCCGGTCCCTATGGCTAAGATTGTGATCGTGACACAAAAAGACGATCGCGACTGCAAAAACAAAGGATCCTCGTAGCTCGGCGAGCTTCTCTTCCCTCTTGAGTACGAGGAGAATTAAATTAAGGCTTCCGAAAATAAACCGGCGACATTCAATTGTTTGCGAGGCAAAACGACATTGCGAGAGGCAAGCGTAGCGGCGACGTCGTGCTGGGGTGCTGGTGGTTACGGCGACGGCGGCGGCGGCGGCGGTTAGGGTGGTAAGGGGACCTCGTAAAAGATGAGAAACGATCCGCAAGATGGCCGCTGATGCCGACGATTCCACTACGAGAATACAAGACTGTATACAGTAGAGAACCAGAAGAAAGGCCAGTAAACGATATATGTATACTGTTACATACCTAAGCACAGTTTCTAATCCTAATCTCGTTCAAACGTTAAGGATCATTCAGAAAGATTATTCTCAGATCAGCATTCGCTTTTTCTTCCAATCAAATCGGCCCATAATTCACCGGGACGCGCTATAGGTATACACGTAACAAAGTATCTATAGGTACGTGCTCACTGTAAAACGAAAAATAAAGGTATAAAATTTCACACGTACGCCAATGGCGATGCTCATACCGCAGCCGCGTCTCCGCCACTTATCGCTTGTAGTCCGATTCGCTTCGCGGTCTCCATGGAAACCCTGAGGAAAAACCTATCGATTCTCCCTTTGGTCTCCGCTGAAAGAACTCTTTCAAGAATCTCTCCCCATCCCCCATCAACCACCCTACCACCCACCGGCCCTTTACTATGCGGCCTCATCCACTCCCTTCTTCCTCGGAAGCCCTTTCGCTCCCTTCAATCTCTTCGTTTCCCTCTTCAACTGCTGGCTCTCCGCTCCAACTCTTCTCCCTTTTTTTTTTTTTACTTCTTCGCCACCCATCCACCCACTGACACCACTTCCTTTCGCGGAAAAGAATTTTCACACGGCAAGGGCCGTTAAAGAGGTTTATTTCACTAATAAGACCGGACCGTGCCGCTTATTGAAACAATAAAGAATCCCCGCACCTTCAAGATGGCGCCAGAGCCTTGGTCATGCCGGTACGTGCACCAACTGCAAAGCATCCCCTGATCAACTCCCGATGGATTTATTTGTTTGGATATTGCGGTTTCTTCCCGACAATCCAACGCAGTGTGTTGAATTACGTCGCGGGTAGGATGTCCAGGCACTTCTGATGTAGCAGCGACCCCTTGCCAAGAGGTTGGTCGTTTGGGCAACCCTTAGCCACTTTGGATGCTTGACCAATCTTCGAGTGGAGAGGGTGGAGAAAGAATTGTGGTCCATTGGATTATTCAGAAATTATGAATACAATTTAATATTTTTCTTTATATCTTTCCATGTACTTTTCCTGTACGCTTATACATAAATATATATATATATATATACATACATATACATAATATGTATATATTGCGTTAATTTAGAAAATTTCTATGACAAACTTACTTTGCTAATTACTCTCCCGATTTTAATATTCAATTATTTCTTTCCTTAATCAACGACTAACTCTGCTACCAACATTTTATATTGAATGTAAATGTAATTCGTATGCCATTTTGTATAATTCATTCAAGTGCCTCTGGTACCCCAATAAATATATGCTTATACTTATCGATATATTATGATTTTCTAAAACTATGATATAATTATTTTATTTATAGTCTACACGTGCTTATTTGTTTCATTAATAATGTCTTATCAAATAGACGTACGTAATCTATCAATATTTACGTAGCTATAGTTTCGTCATTTTATACGTCCTACGTCTATACTTATATATCTATCTACTCGTCACGGAGAACCTTTGAGAGGAGCCGGGACAGGTTAAACGCACGTAGAATGGTGTCTGGTGAGAATCGATAGAGCTCCTGCCGACACCACCCCACGAGAGACGATTCCCGGATTCCAGCACCTCGCGAAAACCACCCCTTTTCCAGCATTCCCTCATCTCGACCTTTTCATTCTCATACCGGCGCCACCCCTCGAAGCGATAAACCACCTCAATTCACGAAAATTCGCGGTAACGAAATCTCTAAAATAATAAATGGAGTTGGAGGAGTAGCGGCAAGTCGGTGTGGAGGGGTTGAAGGGGGAGGCACATCCTCATATACATTTCTTTATAACTTACTTAGGAGGAAAAAAATTAATTTTTTTTTTTTAAACCTGCAATCTAACAATGCCAAAACCGCATGGTATTGACGGACGTTATATCGAATTGGGATAAATAAAAAAAAATATATAAATATGTAGGTGAGAAAACAGCACTTTTGATAACGATACGAGAAAACAATAGGGAAAAATCGTGTAATTGATCGTTTGCAGAAAATCGCAAATTACTCGCTGAAAAGTCAGATTACACGGAACGCATAGAAAGGCATATGATACGCCTTTTTGGCCACACACGAAGGTTACACGTATTACGTAGTTATTAAAAATAGTGCGGCAGCCATACTTGACAACCTGGTTATACGTTATAGACCTTGTTTGCCACTGTCCAAAAATAATCATTCCATGTATACGTATATATACAACTTCACGAAATTGGTATAACGCTCAGTGGATAATGGGTAAAAAAATAGGGTTTGGTTTCCAGGGGATGCCACCCTTGTTTGACCTCCAGGTTTATGGCTCGTATACATACCTGCCAGTCCCGTACGATAATATGTTTGCATAAGTCTCATCATTCTGAACGGAAACGAGGGACGATTGCCCCATATGTATATTTGTTATCGTACGATGATAATAAGCATCAAGAAATATGTACATATATTAGTAAACTTCGTAAACAAAAATTATTAATAATAACGATCCCCTTGCGCTTTGGCCAAAAAATAATTCACCAATAAAAATAGAAATTCCTGTATGAATGTTCCCGACGGTGCGTTAACGGCACAACGAAAAATTTGCGAAAATAAGTCAAAATGGATATTCCATCATGCACGTGATCGCCTGTCTTAAATTATATGTTTTTAATTGAGTCCATTTATTTATTTTTTTTTTCATCAATAGGTGTCGTTTTTTTACGATACTTTTATTCGTTCTTTACAAACTTTTTCTTGTTTCGATAAAGCCTGCATATATATATATATATATATATATATATATATATATATATATACACACGGAGTTATATGCTAAGCTAAGATCAAATATGTAAACAATTATAAAATACTCGTTAGCGACACGTTCCTATGTGAACTCACCTTTACGGATACTCTGTAATATCCTATCATTACATAGGTGATCGTGCGTTCAGCCGTTACGTGTAAGCACATTATAATACCAGGGTCTTTTATTTGCAGTGTAAAGACTCGCAAGTGTAGCTGATGGTTTGAACAACGATTGTTTTATTGCTTAATTATCGGTGGTCGGTTAGTACCTTTACGCGACATCCATTATTTTAATATCACCTCTGAACTGCTATATATAGAGACCATACAATACGTAACATTATATACAGATATATACCGTACTGTGTTTCTGAAAAAAAAATTTGATACAATAATAATTTTTTTTTAAATTTAATCATACGTATGGACGTATACAATTTTTTTCTTATAGTTATCTAAAAGGAACGTTAAATTCTTTGAAATTAAACGTAAATGAAGCCCGATCGAACGGTGCGATTTAGTAAGAGCCATCGACGGCCATCATCATCCGAGTATTACAGGCTGCGAACAGGTAATGGCTCTAATGATGCAAAATCTCCATGAACATAAATATGAGCTATGTGATATCTCAGATCTTGTAGCATGTCCAAGAGTTGCCGTGTCTCGGTTGTGATACCGTTGGTATATATATATATATATAAAAAAAAAACAAAAAAAAGAAACGTACTCCATGCCAAGCAAGTAGGATACATGCTTGGCTTGTCACCTTCACAATCGTTTTTACATAGGTACAATGTAATCGATACAGTTGATTCGAATGACTGAATTCTTCTTATATTTTTATTCCCATGCAATTTGTCCAAGAATTGTTATAAATATTTTTTAAGGCCACGACGTTCTTCTTATAAGTTCGTATGTGAGATTCTTTTGAAGGAGTGAAAGAACAGCGGCGGGAGGAGGGTCAGGAGGGGAGGGGCGGGTGGGTTGCCATTTTATTTCTCCTTCTCAAAAGAGACTTACTGGGACAATGCATGAATTTTCAGAAGTGTCAATTAACGAGTTGAGTGCAGAGAGGTGGTGGGGAGGAGAGGGAGGAGAAAGGCGTGAAGAGCGACAAAGAGGGAAAAGGGGGATAGAGAGAGGGGAAACTAGGAACTACTTTCCAAGTACCTCCTGACACCATTCAAGACTTGTGCGTATTACGTGGTGTGTGAAATATGACATCATCTTTCTGGAGAATTCAAATAGGACACGTGCTATATTCTATGGTTATCGGGAAAAATTCATTAGCAAGATAATTAGATTTGACGGGATGTCCGGCGTGGAGTCCACGTGGCGTTGTTACGTTCGTACTAATTATTCCGGGTTTTAATGATGAGAATGATAGGAGACTGGGAAGTGGATATAGCGTAGGAAAAGGATGTCTGAAGGTGGACAGGGTAAAAAAGGGGAGGATACTAATGAAAGTTAAGAGGTTGAAAATGTGTAGGGTGACAGGGGTAGTATCGGATGGACTAAGGGAAGTTCCTGAGAGACACAACAATATCAGGAAGAACTCTTGCGTGTCCTGAAACTGCACGCAGGTACCTGACCACGCGTACACGTGCGACCAATCCTGCTCGTCACGCCGTACCCACCCCTGATTAAATCAGGGGTGAGAAATACTGCCTACGATAATATTAAGAAGAAAGAAATAAATGTAAGAAAGAAAAAATTGTTCACTGAAATACTCGAAGCAAAAAGGTATCAGTCTCCTTTTTTAAGATCCAGCACAATGAGAAGTGGATAACTTCGATAACTCGGCAGGGGTAATTTTATTTTTTTTTTACTTTCTTTTTTTTTCTGTTCCAAGAAAAGCCTTTGTACACCCCCAAGACAATCTCGATGTCTCCGACAACGCTAGCGTGTCGTGGTGGACATCACCAACCAAGAACTCGAAGGGGTAGCGTGTCCGGTATCTCGTCCTGGGATCGCGGGAGACATTTCGTCCCCCAGGAGTCAGTCGGTCCCACAAATGACCATCGCCACCCCCACGCAGTCTTACCGACACACAGAAGAAAATATACACAGATTTGTGGACACGTATACAGTATCCATTTACACATTGAAATGACCTGGTCGCGTAAACCCCTCTGATAGCCTCAACTTCATATCTTCGCCAGAGTGGCCACGCCAACTTAGATGGAAAGATAAACGGATTTATTGGACTGCCAAGGCGAAAAGGCTAGCTGAACGCCCTTCGCGTTAACTTTAAGGATATTTTACATGAAAAACGAAATATTGGAATCAATGGATTCCAATATTCAACCGTTTGAATAAGTATTTTCTCAGGATTGTTAATTCACATATGGTCAATGATATTTGGATCTGAATAGAAGTGGTTAGGTCTGTAATGTAATTGTCTAAAGGACCAGCCGGTGCTGGAGTATTGCAAAATGGCGTCCTCAAGCGTTAAGAATTGTGTGGACGAGTAGAGAGGAAAAGAGGAGGGTCCTACATGGAGGACTCTGGCCTGTTGTTATGTCTAAAGGGACCCCCTAACGTTCTCCAGTTCGATTATGCTCCCAATACCTAAACAACAGTGACAAACAGCCAGTTTGAAGTTTCAGAGTATGGCTGACCAGTGCTGCTTAATATTTATACATTTTATTTCTTCGACAAAATAGAATAGTCAATTAATGTTTATTTAGTTTTATCATTTTGATTAACAAATTGATAGTCTATTTTTTTAATTTATTTAACATCTCAACGTATATTGTATATTGTTGACTGGAATCCAAATGATTTTGGTTAAAAAAATTCCAAAATTTCTTTGGGGAAATATTGTATGGCTACAAATAAATATATAAAACTCATCGACCAATTTTGAAATTGTGAATGCACGTTGAGAATGTGATCAGTGCCATCTGCTTGTTATGCTCCAAAACAATGAAACAAATGATCATAATCTCAAAGGTAACTCACCGTGTTATTAATGTTAAGGAATACCAGATACGTTCTCATATGAATGTTTAATAAGACCCTGCTCCAAAATAGGATCATAATTAACTATGTTTATTGGAATTCAGAAATTATACCAAATGTAATAATTTTTATTTCTATTTCCATTAATCGATTATTTACCAGCAGATTTCGACTGACTGTTGGTACCAACAATCACACGTTTCAAGCTTTGTCCGCAGTTCTGATGTAGAGTGCGCTAGTGTGCTACTCCAATCTCATAACTACCGGTATTTAACAATTTTCAAATGTATAATCGTCCTATTTCGACAAATATTCATTGCTTTTGAATATATCTTCACTATCAGTAGATCCAATATGAAATTAAGGATGCATTCTTATGTATAATAATTTATCGACTAATCAGTAAATAGCAGACAGTTTCTGCCACCTGGTGTCAGTTTCTCGTACTCGCAAAGAAGCTATTAGCCATCAGTACTGCCAACGGAAAACGCACTCCCCGAGCCAACCGTAGCCGCGCCGTAAACACTGTCGGTGTATCGCGTCGACACTCGCTCAATTTCGCTTCCAAAAATCGCATTGAATACGACGTTCGCGCTTATTACGCCTTTAGTGAAGTCAGGAGTTAATTCCTGGCTCGTAAAAGGACGTGAAACGCCATAAAAATTGTGAAAAATCGAACGCGCGTAGTCGTGGAGTGCGCGAGTTGGCAGCGTTGTGAGCGAGTGCAGTAGGGCTGCCATTTTCCGTGTGGTAGAGCTTCGCGACGTATCCTGAGGCCTCCAGCGAGGAGTCCTGAAACTGTGAAGCTGCGTGAAATTCATCAGGTCCTTCAGGACCCTTTCCCGTGCTCAAAAATCAATGAGACGAGGGACGTCCCTGTGAAGACATCCAAAAGGTGCTGAAGTGCACATCGAAACTGGACTCCCGATCAAGGTTAGATCAGCTCCAATTGGATATATGTTTTCTACACCATAGAAACAGCACTACACTCCATGGTGTAGCTTTTCATGTGAATACATGTGAGAAAAGTGACAGCTTCTTCTTCTGCAGATCTTACTCTCGTTATAGGATCCATTTTTTGTGTAGTGATGAATCAAACAATATAATTACTCATCCAATCAGCTGATTCCTCCAAGAATTTTATGATGCTCTTATCTGGATTATAGAATTAATCGTCTGCCTGTCGCATACAGTGAATTGCCTTAATGCCACAGTCTTTATAGCTGGAAGATTCTTCGTGGATTCATCTTGAATTTTATCTTTACAAAAAAACAATGACGTTATGGTATCTTTTGTAATGGTAAAAATTTCTTCCGGGAAGAGGTTACCCAAAACCTTCCTGGTGTACTTTCTTTAAAGGATGCTACATTTTGTTAGAAGGATCCTGGTAAAGTCGCTCACGTGTGCATCCACTTTTAATATCTGAGACGCATCGAATTTCGCGCTATCAGCTGAGTTCCGTTATTATTCATCTTCGTTTTATGCTTCGATGACTTTGCGTTGGATTTATTTTAAGATCTGTTATTTCTTTTTCCCCGTTACTTTTTTTCTTCCTCGCACGTCACGACAACTTCGCATTAGCTGCAACAACATTTTTTACTTTTAATCAACTTTTTTCGGAAATATTGATTATCGCGTGGAAGTTTTACCGTCGTCAAGAACTCAATTGACGTGACTCTAGTCATTATTCGTGACACCTTCGAAAACATTAATCGCATTAATCAAGCGCACCTGCACGTTTCCGCGAATGCAGTTTACGCATTTGGCTAAATGAGATGCGCTCACAAATTTTACGTATTTTTCTCGACATACACGTTACAATATATAAATATTTTGTCTGATATGTAATATATCTATTTAATACGAATAATTCAACATATTCGTTTTCATTCGGATAATTGAGCACGTGAGACGACGCGATTCATAAATTGCAATATTTATCTAACACAGAAATTCCTTCTACACGTTGTACGAAAATAGATAGAAAAGACGTTATGGCTCCTTGGAAAATATTATTCAGTATTATCTTTCCCAGGTTATATTTCATAAAGGAAACGTCATTGAATTTTCCAGCGCTGAAAACGTGACTTGTTCCTGATCATCACGTAGCTGAGGCAGATATTACTTGGTCCAATAGACACGTTTCCACCTCAATAGTATTTACTCGCTGAGTCACGAATATTCTTTATCCGCATGTACTTTTTGGAGCGTCAATAGATAAAAATAAGACAGAAACGATTATTTTTATTTAACAAGAATTCCATAGGGACTCCCCAGATATTTCCATATAGTTAAACCAGACTAGAGCAACGAGTAAGAAAGCATAGAAACGTCATGCCATGTAAAAAAAAGGGAAATGAAGAATTTTTTAGTCCGGTGAAAAGAAAGGGATGAGAAGGTCAGTGTCGTTAAGAGAAAAGGGATCGAGGTCATTGAGGTTACAGAAGTTAATGATGGCGCTAGAGAATGTAGGTATGGCATCTAGTAAGCGCTCATGGAATATTTAGAGATTTTAAGTGTGAATAGGAGGAAATAAGTATACATGGTAGGCAGGAAGTTTCCATGTAACTGCGATTTAAATCCCCCCTATTTCTATAGTATAGTATAAAACGTAGTAAATATTACCGGTAATTCCCTGTTGTCGTCGTACAAGTCCGGTGCAAAATCGCATTATACATTCAGCACTGTAAATCATACTGATTTCACGTCCCCTGAAAACCTTCTACGATTAGGTTAGATTAGCAGCGTCACCAACCTACGTGCATAAAAATACAATTATTCCTGTCGATAATTCGCCAAGGCTTCCAGCAAAAAAAAAAAGCAATTGCAACCCTGGCTAAATGATTTGCGGAATTGCTGTGCTTTGTTATTGTAATAAACAAAAAAAAAGCAAGTTTCTTCGACATTTATGCTTTCTGTGATGACGCATTAGTTTCTAAAAAAATATTTCTCCTGCATAGTTGGTAGCAATGCCCGTAGTCCTTACGCGTAGCAATTCTACGTGTTACAGCCTATAGGTCAATGCCTAGACGCTTATGTCAGCGCTGTGATAAAAATTGTTTACCATTGGCAATGACGGCCATGAAAGACTAATTCCACCCAACTACAGTCTGACTGCGTTTAGATAATGGAGAGATTTTTTCCCCCCTCTTTTATGACTTCCTAATGGTGCATAACGTTTAAGAGATCACACGGCTCTACGACTGTTACTTTATCTCTCTTTGCCTTCACTCGTTTGGTTCTTCCATTTTGTTATTTTTGTACTCTTATAAAAAAGCGATAACAACACTGCCATCTGGCACTTGTACACTGCTCATTGCAGTTTTGGATACATAGGTATACTATTACTGTATATAATATGATTATTTATTATTTTTTGTATTTGTTCGTCAACGGGACTGCATCTGAATAATCTATATTAATCATTCCCTTTCATTCATAGCATAATCACTGGATAAAAATGTTCCGTGCGAATCGGAACGAATGTCGCTGGAAAAGACTTGCCCACTGGTAACCCAATTGCCTTGACCAACATACATACCATACGTGCCTTACGCAAGAGCTTACAGGCTTTCCTTCTGTGCAATAGCAAATGCAAAAGTAATGGCCATCGCAACGAGATGCAACCGCGTAGGCAACGCACGCGCTAAATATAGACACTGTATGATGTCGCAAACTGTACGGGATCGATCGAAGGTTATCGATTGTTAGCAAGTTCGCAGGTGTATGGACCGCGTGGGTTTCCATGTGGAGATACTTTTTGAGATTGCGAAAGAACATTCGAAGTCAGCCGACCGCTAACTGTAGGTACATTAGAATTTAGAATGGTTTAAGGAATATTGACGCTTCTGTTTACATAAATGACTCCTACTGTTCGATGTACAAAGTTAACCCATGTAATATCGTAACAAAATCATTAGAATGATTGTTATTTTACACGTTGAAACTCAGACGATTATTTGCTAGTATATTCAAATGAATTAATATCACGCACGTACGAACTACGTAAATAAGCGAGAATGACAAACAGATATAATATTAAGGACTGTAATTTGCTGTTTATAGATCATCGGCTTTGATGATAACAATCAGTCGATTATTCCTAATCGATTAGTTCGATAGAAGTCATCTCTCGGGTCATCGAATATTGTTGCCCTGAGGCTACTCGAAGCGATAGCATCTGTCGCATGCATTAATAATTATTTCATAATGCACGTGATATCACTTGCAAGCGATATATTTATATTGATACAGCGTTACTACAATTTTACTTCTCAACACTCCATATTCTGTGTTCGATGGTGATTCGTAGCGCTTTGAAAATTCTATGACCTTGCTCTGTGCGCATGCGCGCGTCGAACGTAATAAAATGGTAGCACGGCACTATCGTCGACAGTCCCATAAGCCACCGTAAACATGCATCCGCCATCAGTCTAATCGACTCTACGTCCCCAGTAGGTACAGACGTTACATACTTTCCCACTTGATTCGTTCTAGCACTTGCTCGAAAGTACCATAGTACTTTGTGTATCATACGTAAAACTGTATCTACGAGTTTAAAAACTATGCCCACTACTCAATGCTGTAATACGTGGGTGAATCTACATATGTACATTCAATGGCAGCTTTAACTATGTACATCACAGAGCCAAGTAACTCTCTTCGAAGATACTTCACGGTTCATTTACCTTGAGCAACCAGTGAATGCACTGTAATCTACATATGCATATATATATATAT
>JARPRG010000127.1:520491-534845 GCA_031001745.1 Hartigia nigra | reverse complement strand
GATTGTGTAGAATATTGTTGTTTTTTTTTGTTTGTTAATGAAGTAAAATCGTTTTTAAATAATTTTGACACTGGAATTATTAATAACTGCCATTTATTTCTTCGAAGTGTCCAGTAAGCAATCTTAGAATTTTATTAGAGTGACTATTTCATCTTGCTGCTACGATTGCGTCCATATTTTGAAAGTTCTCTATAGCGTCTATGATTAGGCTTTATTGATTGTCTTATCTTAATGGTCAGTGACGCATATCAGTCGGTTCTGTCTTTGAACTTTTTCTTTTCTGTACAAATTCACTTAGTCGAAATATCTTTTTGTTTTTACGCTTGTTTATTTCCTTGCTTTTTCCCGTCTTTTCTTCACTTTGCGAGGACTTTCATTGCGATTGCTTAATCATTTTTTGTCCATTAACAAGTCGCTATCACGTGGCATCCGATGTAATGGCCGACCTGAAGTTATGCCTTTTTATCGAACGATTATCACGCGGTTGTCCAATTCGGGCGTATTAACGAAATTTAGAACGAGCTCTGTTTGTTGTTCTTGGACAGGCATCAGTATTACTATAAAGCCTCGTGAAAACCAGCAATGGCGCTCTTTTATTTCTCGGTGCTATCAAATGCCTGACGATTGACAGCGTTATGGGTGGTGGATTCTGCTAGTGGTCCGCGCGCATGCGCATTCCTAGTACAATAGAGACTAAGCTTTCGACCCAATTTCCGGAGACATTGTCGACCTCGCGAAAGAGGGAAAAAAATAATTTGATCCTCCCGGGGTCTTTCTTTTTTTTTTTCCTCAATTTTCTTCCTCTTCGTTCTTCTTCCAAGATTACTCCCATTGGCTGTGCTTTTTTGTTTTTTCTTATAACACTATGCACTTTCAGGGTAAAATTGCAGAAGCTCCACTCTGCGTTACGCTGTGGCACCGTCCTCCCGAATAATTTAGTTATCGAGCTTGTATTCCCCTAACCTTATTTTTATTTTTTCATCCATTAAAAAGCAACGTCTGACGTTTCGAAAGAGCCGTTAAATCGATCGACGACCCGCTGCCAGCACGTGCAGCTACCCCGTCTGCTGCAGCGATATGAATTCTTCATGGGAAAATGGTAGAGTTTGCTTTTCTCGTTGCTTGGAAAGAAATTGAAATTAAAGAAACGCTCAAAATGCCTGAAAGGTATTGCGGAATTGCAGTAGGTACAAAATACAATATACCATTCGTACATGAGAGCTTCAGGCTCTTATCAAAAGACTGCGCATCCTATCGCGTATACGGCGAGAGAAAATTTACTGCAGTCTTTATCCTCTTTTCGAAACGAGCGTAAAATCTCGGCGAGATCGTTGGAGCGTAACCAGTTTGAAAATCTGGTGGTTAAAGAGCCTCGCTGAAAATCCCTTGGAAACCGGGTTAAAGTTCGCGAAAGGGGCGGACCTGCTGGTCTGCCGTACTTGTACGTAGCTATACCATTATTAGAGGCAACCGTTGCCTTGCTCGATACATGCCCATGTACTACCTATGTATTTTTACCGAGTAAAGAGACGGCTGCTAGAAAAATTCTATTTCGGGCATGTTAAGCCCCGGAACTGGCATGCAGACCTTCTTCGGGAGTATATAGCTAATATATATGTATAAATACCAAGAGATACCTAGGATAGCTAAGTGCATTGGCGTAGAATGGTGGTATTTGAATATTTTTAATCTTTCAAAGACGCTGATAGCTTGGCAAAAATTCTAAACGGCTGGGACCACGATGCTGCTAAGGTATATAATGCAGCAAAAGGGGAAGAGTAAGAGAGCTTAAGAGCGTCGCGACGACGTTGCACTTGCCTCCGGAGACAACGCCCAGTTATACTCAGTTGGCCAAGGGATGGAGGTCGGCCATTATGAAAATTTTTCACTCGTCCTTTTATCCACGTCGACGGCTACCGTTTTACCTGTCCTTACCGTTTTTCACGTCCAAGTCCATTACCCTGTAATAGAGGCTGATAAATCACGAAGCTCTTCTGTTCTCTGCTAAGAGACTCACAGGGAAATGGGGAGAATTGGGGATGACGTGTAAATTCGTGAAGATGACGTCGGACGTCTGTAGTCCTTTATTGTGCGGCAATTTACATTCATTTTTGTACGTTTAGCCAAATGCTTCGTAGGACGTGCAATATTATTCTCGAGTGCGTCTCGCTTCGTGCCAGAGTGCGGAACGTTGCTTTGGTGTTAGTTGCTGGGTACTGTAGGAGGGGCGGGTGAGTTAGCTAAGAGGAAAGGTCTCTTTGACGCAAATGCAACCTTTCACACACCAGAAACCTCAAGAACCAGAGGCATATAGCATAGGTTGGTATAGGTGCAAGGTGCAAGGTATATGATATTAAGGTATAAGGTATGAAGGTATAAGGCTTTATAAGGTAGAAGCACGCGCAGGTATAACCAAGGTACTTACGTACCTCGAAAGAGGTAGCTGTGGTAGAGTCGTGCTGTTCATATAGAAATACTGCACTTTCCAGTGCATAACAACCCCCTTGCGACCCTCAAGTAGATGCGCGTCAGATAAACAGAACAAATGCACCTGTATAATAATAAAGTTCAGCAATTAATTTAACTCCAACGGCAAGGCTTATTTTTAACCAGACAACTGGCTTTAACCTTCGTACACTCGTTCACTGTAGTTTAATCATTTCCGGCCTTTATCAGGCGCATGCGCACGACTCTGGGACCTCAGGAATTACGCCGAGCTTGCATTTAATATCTATTCCAAGTGGTCGCGTTAATTGTTCGAGAAATCGTAGAGGTCAAAGATTTTGTAATATATAAATTCCGGTGAATTTTCATACATTACGTGAGAAAAATATCGTCATCTTGTAAACAGGCAGGTCAAGGCCTCTTTTATTGACCTCACGAGACCCAGGTCAAATCTCCATGCACTTTGCATTATTTTTTATGGCAGATATGTAAATTTATTTACTGCCGGGGATTACGTTATCTCTGTAACGACTACGTAACGACTTTTATGGGATATCCGTATTTCCGTCTTTCCGCTTCCGGTCCTTGAAACCTGACTATTCGTCACTCGACGATTGTCTATTAATGACGCCCGGTGTCATTCGTACGCGCTATCGTAATGTAGCGCCATTGAAAATTTGCCGAGAATTGCGAAAGTACAATCCACCTCGGTGTTATTGATTTCGATAACAGGAATCGAGTGCTCTTTGATTACAGCGACAGCAAACAACGATACCAGTGCTCGTTGCACAAGCGTCACGATGCGTCCCTGACACCAGCTGTAATATACTCCAAAACATTGAAACTAGTCATCTTACGAGTCTCGGACACGCGTCACGGTTCAGGCCACTCGTACAAGTCAATTTTGACTGGGGATCTTTGATGCTGGTACAGTAGCCCAAGAAACGTGTACGTTTCTTTCCCAAAAGCCATCCACTTTGTTGCGCCTGTACTCCTCAAGTATTCTAGTAATTGTATTAATGAAAAAAAAAAAACAAATTCCCTAGAAAACTACTGTCTCATATCGGAGACCACTCAAGAGAAATCGATAGCTCCCGCTCCGTTAAAGTCAGGAAAAAAAAATAAAAAAATAAAAAGACAATATCAGAGAACAAAACGCTCTTCCATGCTATCGCAGAGATAAGGTACCCTCGTAAAAGAGCGCAATGGCCGCCATTTAGATAATCGATTTTCATCGCTTTCCTTCTCGTCAAAGAGAATTCTCTCTGTATACCCAAGAATTCTTCCTGGTCCATTTCCAGCATCTCGGACGCGTCAGACACGTAACAGCGAAAAGCGCCAGGACCAATCACAGCCTGGTATACCCAATTGATCGTATATGATTATCATTTATCCTGCACGTACGTACAACCACTCGTAATTCGTATTCAAGGTCCAACGACGGATAACCAAGGCTTCGTTACACTATTCGTCATGTTATTTGACAACGGACTGTGTGGCTCGTGCCAAGGATGGCAGTGAAAGCCCAGTCAGACCTGGGTTAGCAATGAGCGACTTAGCGAACCTAAAACTGGTCTAGTGTAAGGCGCGCCGTACCGCTAATATATTATACAATGTGTCTTGGTTTCACTTTGACGTAACCCAGGAGCTCTTACCGTCTCAATTGTGTCATGGAACCCGTTGCACTACGAGGAACTAGGAAGGAGATATATTGCACTGCAAGTGAATAGCGACACTGTTAATGATTCTACTTAGATCACCTAAGCTGCGACATATATACAATGTGTACCTAGTGTCAGTAGCTGGTGCCACTCGACGTATATTATACATACGTATATTGCATACGTGTAGTACGTGTCTGTTAAAACATTGATTAATCAAATATTCATAAATAAATGAAATTCACTAATGCTAATTTTCAATGATCACACAGAGCCTTTTGTACATGGGGCGTATAAAAATTCTATGCGTTTTTTTAAATTTGATTTTCCGTTTTTGTTTTTCTTCAGATTCTCTCGTTATTATCTCGACGTATTATATTTTTTTTGTGTGCTCAACTACGAGGAAATAGGGGGGAAAAAGGGTAATTTCGCGCGAATGCCGAGGGACGTATGCAAAAGCTCGCGATAAAAAAAAATGGAATAAAAGTCACTAGGTTGCATGACTGCGTTCACGTCCGATGCAAGCTACTCCTCGCGTTTTCCATTTGCTTTTGTAATTTAACCATAGGAAATAAAAAAGGCTTTGGCTTTTTAGCGGATTATATCTCTGCTATACCTACTGTCTGTGCTTTTGCCAGCGCTGATACTTCTCTTTCCGTTTAACGAGGCTTTACGATTCGCTTGGTATCGGCTATACGCGACATAAATGCTCGGTGCACAACTCGACGATTTACGATTATCGACACGCCGGTGTCTCTGCTGTGTCATAATAATAATAACACGCAGAACGTTATGTCATGCGGAAATTCGTAATGCAACACCTTTCTTGTTTTCTTGTTTTTTTTTACACATGCATTTTTATCCATATGTACCACGCATCAATTTCACAATAGCTATTTTACACGTGTCTTTTGAGCACTTCTAACTATTTTAAGCTTACGTGCGAACGGATTTATTTTTTTTATCGTTTCACTTCGACTGGAGCAGCCTAAATAATCGTAAAATCGAACAAGAGCATTATTGCCCCATTTTGCCTTTAAGGTTAATCTTTACCCGGCAGCCTCTTTGTGTCGTTCGAGTGGCACGTGGTATCCGTCTTCTTGATCTGCCTCGTAAAAAGATTACTTGTTTTTTTTTTTTTTTTTTTTTTAATGGCGATGGTAACGGTCGTCGTTGGTGGGAGTAGAAGTACAAAAAAGTAGGTTAAATAGGTGAACAATAATAGACACGAAGTGTTTGAACTTTTTTCTGTCGTTCCTTACAATCGTGGGTTTTCGTGCGCGTTAGTGTGCTTTTGCGTTGATTATACCCACTTCCTAATGGAGTTCCGACGCCTGGCGTCGCTCTAAGTGGATCGCACGTAGATCTACTGAAATTTTCGGTAGAATGACCGTGCGTCCTTTTGTAAGGTCGATATTTTGCTATTACGTATACGCGAACCAACGTGTACGATGCTTGACACGTTTACTTTCAATATCGCGACTTTACTCGCGACCCTTGACCTCGTGACTGTAAACACGGCCTAAAAATCTTGCCGTCTAATGAATACAGAAATATTGCGTGCATGACCAAACAAGATTCGATAGCGTTTGTTGTGTGAGTCGCTCTTTAATTAACCGAGTTCGATATTTTTAGCAAATATATATATACGTTTTTAGTAATACAAAGAGAAAGGACCGTGTTTCTTTATATCCTCACGTACGAGAAACTTTTTGAGGAAAACGTATAGCGCTGGCTGCTCTTCCTCATGACAATAACACGGATATATTCAATGAATTCCTCTTTGAATCATCAAAGAAACATCATTTTAAGGTTATCCTACGAATTTTTTTTTTTTTAGAATTTATTACTATATTTTATAGGGATACGGATAATTTAATGGTAGGGATTTACAAAAAATATCCTACGTATACATATGTCAGTCATACGTGAAGGGTTAATCTAATGTAATCCAATGCGTCGTCGTTATCAGTGAGCGAAATTACCGTGTAAATATTGTTTTTCGTGATACACGTAATAGTATTGTTATACCTTTGCGCACCTATTGTTCAATTGATAATGTTTTAATGGACCGTCAGTGCTATTGTCGTAATAATATAGGAGAGACAAGAAAAACTAGGAAAAATTTTCCTAATAGAAAATGTAATGCCCTTGATTACTACGTTTGCCGGTTGTAAGGTCATCGAGTCATTGATGATCGTCCACAAGTGACACGTGTACCGAATAGATTAGCCATTGAAATTGCGACGCGAGTTTGCGTGCTTGTGTTTTTTTTTGTTTTGCGTGAGAAAAATTTAGATACAAAAAAATTAAGTCCCTAGACGCCCTCAAAATCTGCAAACACGATCACGCGTTTACTCGAGTCTCGAAATGAATTTCGTTCGTACAGCTTTTTTTTTCTCGTAAGCTTCGTAAATATAAAAGTAAAAAAAATGTAGACAATTTTTGTTTATTCCAGCCCCCACTTCTTTTTTGTTCCACGTTTATACATCCTCCCGTGTCTCCCGTTATTCTTGCATTTTCCATATTTCCCCGTTGAGAAAATAAACTGAAAACCGAAAATCGAGAACGGCAAGAATCAAGGACAGCTAAGTGAATTATAATAAAAAAATTGTCATAATAATAAAAACGAAATTCTGCAAAATTCCATTGGCACAACGACGAGACTGTTGATAGTGACTTTAGCCACGTTAATTATTATCAGAGTGGAGAGAACGCTACGCCGCGAATACTTTGTGGTGCATTCAACCCTTATTCCACACCCCTAATCCCTTGAACCACCCTCGCCACAATCACGTTTACGTATGCAGACTTACACGTGTATCGGCGTAACCGGCAAAGAAGTTTGGTAAAGCTTTTTAAAGCTCGCCCACTCCTGTATACATTCTGTACAGCTTTATACACTCGTTGCCTCTCCCGACTATTCACGCAATTGCCTTCTCTGTGTAGGCATTTATTTTTTGTTTGGTTTTTTCAACATTTTTCTCTCCTTCGCCCTCTCCCATTCCCGTCAATTTCTTATGTCAGCGGCCACGACGTCTCTTGGCATGCAAAACCTTGGGTGATAGGTGGTAAATACAAAAAAACAATGGCTATATCGCTTTAATGCTTTGCATCGAATTTTCGTGTGCATTCCCTCGTCGAATTTTTTGTTTCTCTTTTGCTATTTATTTTTTGCATTTTTTATCATCCGAATATGCGCCAGTCATATGACTGCGGCTCCTCGATTCATTTGAGAAACGTAATCAACTGTTCCAGTCGTTACGGTTACGCGTATAAACGCGACTATCACTATCGTTTTATTTTGCAAATTGCGTGTGCGAGTTATATTACGCCTTTATAGTATGACGTCATGATATCAAGGAATCTCTCGTTACTACTAGCAGTATAGTCATACTGAAGATAACATTACTTCATCGTATATTTGTATAATTGACCGAAGTGGTAGACACCAGGTGTCTAGTCAGACAAGTGCGCTTTTTTATTCAACTTCACGTTTAATTACGAAATCCATAAAAATACCAAAGTGGAATATTTTTTTTTTTCTTCTAAATATTCTTTCATTACGTCCTAATGAAATTCAATTTGAATAGACTGGATAATTGACCAAAAGTACTTTCACTCTATACAATCTTTGTCAGAGACCTGTAGTAATTACGTGAGGTCAAAGGTCAATGTTTTATGGAAATAGGTAACTTAGGTTCCAGAAACACCCCCCCCCCCCTCTCCCTCCTTCCTCCTCCTCCCTTTCCCTTCTCTCCCACGTCAATTTCACTATCAATACTATGATTCATTTACGTCTATATATATTCGTAATAAGCGTTCTCTGTTTTGCTTGTAATCTTCCTTCTGGCGAATTCTCAAATATTTTCTCGATAATCGAATGACGATTATTAAAATCCACGTCAGTCGATTCGTCGTGCGAGTAGCTTTAGACACTATCCTGTCGCTCGTTCATCCTAGGAGATTTATAAACCTTGGTCTACAGTATATACATAGATATACTGTACGCTTAAAGGCTGTTTGAAATGGTTCGCGATAACGATATCGTACACACTGTACTATATTCATAATATCGACTACACGATACACGATGGTGTACTGGTCGATAAGTACCGATAAGGTAACTAGCTAAACCGTATTATACGTAATTCACTGTAGTTGCAATGCAGTCATTGCGTGTCATTCGGTTGGCATTATTTGAATATATATATAAATTTCATAAATTCTCCATCAATTCCCATGTACTTCAAACTCGTGGAATTCGATTCCATCGACAAATGCGGTAATCACTGGGACGTAGCCAATCGGTGCTATTATGTCACTCTGATTAGAGCCGCGAATGTAACTATTGACACGCCAGTCATTAATTAATGACTGACCAATACACTAGCGACTATTACATGCGCTATATGTGGCGAGCGCTTGCATAATATGTTAGTGACGTGGTCGTACACGTGAAAGATGATTAATAATTTCTGATGCTAATATCGAGGCTGATGATATATATATATATATATGCAAAAGTATGATGCATCCTGTGGGAATAGTGATTCATTGATTACACGCGGGAATATTTATGTGGAATTTGCATTATTCGGAGAATCAAAATTATTTATGATAAGATTTAATTAAATTTTTTGGCCATTTTTAATTAATTTTTTTTCGGTCCATCAGTCACTGCATTGCTGTCATTTTCATTACGACATCATTCCGTCGCGCTTGACATTTGAAAAATGCAGGACTCTGTGGAATCGTTGATCAAGTATTAGGCGCTTCATTGAATCACTCGGCAACCTTGCTTTCATAATTGTGCAATTCCACAAACACAATGACTTTTTACGTATCCTTAGTGAGTGTACCCTCGTGAAATCATTAACACACTGTAACCGTCACTCTTATGTGGGTATTGGATTCACGCGATAGCACATGGCTGAGTTCACGTGCGGAATACCAAATGTTTCTCAGGAGCGACCCTGTACATACGTGACTGGTACTAAGGCAAAGTTATCGAGAGAATGGAGAATTTCTAGGGACTTTAACGAACGGTACTTATCACTGGTCGGTACTTCCTTAAAAGTATCTAGATATAAAATTGCAAAACATTTTGAAACCTGTATCATTTCTTTATAGCTTTCAGTTATGGATTTTTCGAGAAATTTTATATCTTTCTAGTGACTTTAATGTTCCTCGGATTGGCTGCCTGAAACTGCCGCGCCACACCGAACGGGATAATGCCAGTGTTACGCATGAAAGACAGGCGACTGGCATTGTTTCTCTTATCGTCAGTTAAAGCACGTTGCTTATATCCTGTGTTTGTCCTATCGTCGCTGCCACCTTAACAACTTGTCAAACGTGTCTCCGAGTTACTGACAAGGAAACCAAGCCAACTCAACAGTGCAGACAACCAAACGGCACTGAATCGAAGTCTGTCAGTAGCAATCTAATTTTACCTATAGTCATTGAATTTATGGTAACCTTGACGATATTTATTATAACAGTAGTATTCATGATGATTACAACAACAACAAAAATGATCCGAAGACATCGATATTTATCAATTAATTTCGTATACTCCATCGATAACAGTGTTCGTTGCGATTTAAGTCTATTTGAAACAATTTTTTTTTTCGTACCTCCATCCTAGTTTCTTTTGAACCTGAAATATTACTAGGGCTTACGATCAATTACACTGCTTTATATAGGGTTTTTAAAGTTCGGTACTGAACGACTGTCTTTCCATTACGGTGCGGTTCTTTAATTGCAGTGTATTTATTCCGTTAACGTAACGGAGATGCGTTCTCTCCGCTTCGCCACGGCACTTATTTTCAGGGTCTTTTCAGCAAGTTTCGTGCATCGACTTGGGTCCGCATCTTGGCTGCAATAAAGTAAACTTGTCGTGAAAGGTAACGAGGTGGTCGCGGGCTGGAAATGTCAAGCGATCTCTGTTTGGAATTTCAAAGCGATGATTGTATACCTTCGGTATATCTTATCTTCGAAATTTATGCATATATGTATACGTATAGTACAGTCTATACACTGTTTTCCTGTGCTATATTGAAGTCACGTGGTTTTCCGAATTTTCGAGGAGACATTTAACACGACTATTGTTATGCAATTTGTATGGCATCCACTTCTTGTATTATGGTTAACCATATATTTTATTGGGTATATATTTCACTTAATAGAGAAGTTGCATTCGCGGGAACTGTGGCATTTTTGTATTTACTATAATAAAAGTATCGACGTGTTAAACGACTGATATCGAGGATAGGCGTTACTTTTATTTGCACAATTATTTCGACGGGCCATATTTAATGAGGAATATTAACCTTTCAAGTGATACTTTTGCGTCGATGCCTTCTGGCGAATCTTAATTAATTTTTTTGATATTTTGAATCAATTTTTGTTAATTAGGCTTTTGACTTTTTCGACAGTATTGTGGAATGCTTCGGTACGTATGGAGATTTTTTTGTTGTTTTCGGAATATCCCGATTTTGTCATCGCAATTATTACGTCATGCATATTTTTAATAAAGCAGTCGAAAATGCACGTGAAAAAAGTTTTCGATGACTTTTTCTTTTTCTGAAATGACAGGAACCGACGGTAGAGGTTTGACAAGTTCTTGGATCATACGAGACTTCTGATACGGCAAATTCGCATCGTTAAGAAAGACAGAAGAAAAGAGAACGCAAAAGAAAAGAAATAAATTCTTGATAACGTACGAAAAAAAAAAAAAGAAACGGGAAAATCTTTGGAAGACATCCTCAAGGAAGGAAATGTCAGGTTTGCTTTACGTTTTTTTTTTTTTTAACTTTTCTCAAATATTTATATATTTTTTTCAACAGGGACTTTTTTGATCCTGTTTCTTCTTTCTCCTCTTACGTTTGCTCTTGGAACTTAGCCTTCTTCTTTTTTTGTTTGCCCAAAAGAAAGTATATTGCCTCAGAGAGTATATTGCTGTCGTGATATCATAAACTGTTAATCAATTTTGATAGAAAGTTAATAGAAAATATACCAACTTTAATGCGTATACAGTATATGAAATTTCATATACAGTTCAGCCGTAGCACTGACACTACACCGACTGTAGGACAGTAACATATTAACTCTGTGAAACTGCGGCCACTGAGGAGATGCTTGTCGATTGAATATTTATAAACATTTATACTAATTTTAATATAAATCTCACGATATTTATACGAATCTAGTTAATTTAAATAAATTAACAGAAATATAAGGCGGATGTCCAAGTCATCGGCCATGTACCATTTATCGTCAGTTCGTGTTATAATACTGTAGATTTTGCTATAGTCAAAGCACCCACTGACGATTACTGGTACATGGCCGAAGACTGTGACATCTATCTTGTATGATTTTAATATTGATATATGAAATTTGCAAATTTTAAATAAATTTATACATAGTAAATTTACGATTATTTTTTAAAATTTTATGACAAATATATTCTATTGCCACTGCCATTATTTATAAATGGAATCTTAGGACTTCGAGTAGCTTTAAATCTTAGTTGTGGTTTGTTTTTCTTTCTTCTTTTTTTTTTTTTGGTTCCATAATAGTCCTCTAAGTTGCACTGGGCGTGCTCGTTTGTTAATTATGGTTTTTCTCTGCTCTTTGTTTCAGGTAAGGAAGGAGTCTTGTTTGCTGCCGTAATAATAGGCATTGCGGAATTACGTTTGCTCCAGCAAAGAAAACGTGGACTCTTTCATCGAATCCATATACGAGGTATTTTCGTTAAGAGACTTATATCAGCACTTTATAATGTCTTCAAGTTTTTCTTGTTCTAACATCAATTGCGGAAATGAGATAAGGTATCAATTTATAATTCAATAATAACCTCGATTAATTGTTAACATAGAATTGAGGGAACGACAACTACGTTGGAAATTATTTCCATATGCACATTATAGGAAATTCAATTTCTCCATGATATTTAAAGTGCGGATATAAACTTTTTCAACAACATTATTACCTCACTGTGGTGTCTATAATAATCAGAAAAATTAATTTTTGTTTAATTTCATAAAAACACCCGAATTACGATCAAGTTCTCGTTGATTCTACCGTAAATTTTGCCTCTATACGCTTACCGGCGGAGCAATGACCGATTCGAAATAACTCGAAGCTTTGCCCCCGGATGGCGCCACCAAAACTCGACCTGACAATACCTACCGCCATTTATCGACTATCCCAAGCTCTTCCACCATTATCGACCCTTTCCCATAGGGTATTCCCTTGAAAAGTGACTAGACCACCTTCAGTTATCAACCGTCCCTTTTTCGAACCAAATCATTTTAACGCCCTATATATAAGTAGTCGATGACACGAATAGGCCCCGTCATCCCCCTCTATCTCATAAAATGTCATTGAACCCTCAAATCCAATATATCGACAAGTAGTCGATAGTATATCGATCTTATTGGTTTAAAAGAGAGAAAGGGGAAGAGCAGGAGTCTGACGCGTTGTTAAACAGCGTGACGAAAAAAGGTTCGATCAGTCGTACGTGTGTGTATGTCCATACACGATTTTTCGAATCCCCTTAATAAAAAAAAATGGATCAAAGTATGATTAATTATTCATCTAGATTTATAATCACAGTCAGCATCAATATCATGAAACTGAGCCATACGTATCACGATTCGCTCGATCAAAAAAGCCTCTATGAGAAATCAACTAATGATCAGTTATATATATATATATTAATCGTATATAAACCCACTATATACCGCGCACTCACATGGGGAATTCAGTTTTTGCTTATCTCGCGCAGCATAAATTATCAATCGACGAAACGTTAGGGGGCGGATGAAGGGGCACGGGGGACTTTAAAGAATTAAAGGTATTAAATTATTAATACTCTATATGGCATGGGGTCTGGTCTAGAAGGGGTCTCTCTATGGAAGAGCCGATGGTGGTTATAGAAAGGGCAAGAAGAGAGAGAGAGAGAGAAAGAATGTGTGTATGGGGAGTTCATAAGGACCGTAAGAGGGTTGCACGCATCCCAAGCTGGGGGCATCGCCCTGGGGGACATGCCTCGTGGTACCCCTGTTAATACAGCGTATCTGTGTCGTGTGTGTATCTGACGTATTTCCAAGCCATGTGCGTCTCAGCTGTGCGTTAAATCCTAAAATTATTGTGACCGGGGACTTAGATTATGCGCTCTGTGTGGTTCGCAGGAGTCCAACGTGCAGGAGCCTTCTCCTTCGTCCCCTTCACAACAAAAGTCAACATTTAATTTTGCCAAACGAAAGACGTCACATGACAATGATTTTTATCCAAGTTTCACAAAACAGTCGCTCGGCTCTACGAGCTGCAGTCAGTCTCATGTCCATGTTTTGCTGCAGTGAGTCTCGAGACTCGAGACTTGCTGAATTGTCTAAAGTGTCTGAATTCAAGCACGTATCAGCAAATCATCCGAACGATTCGTTCAGTCACTTTTTCATACGTATACCTACGATTATTTTCCTTAAGGCGAATATTCGTGTTGTCCAAAATTCAAACGTCCATAGACGCTCGAATTTCGTCCTACCAGTAAAAACTACGTCAATAGAAATAGAAAGCTTGCATATATACGCCATATGCGATCCTATGAGTTTCAGCTTCACACATGGCACCCATCGGGTGCATCACTCGCACGCGTTGTTGTACGTATAGGAGCTTTGAAAAATCCTCCCCTATTACAACTGCAACACCAGGTTATTGCACTCCTAGGATCACGATGCATGGGGACTACACTGTGCTCCACCCTTGATGCAAGTTTTATACGTCCAATGAAAGGTCCATCGCGCGCACGTCGATACAGCATCCTATAAACTATTAAAAAATTATTCCATATCTTTATATTGATAGAGTAACTGCAATCTATCGAATTGACTGCGTACCGAGAAGATGCAGGCCAAATGACAAATGACGTGTATCGAGTGACGATAACGACGACCAATCAGCATCGCGGAAAAGCGGTAGCAGAATTTCAAGATATTTTTGGACAGATGACACGTGTCATGTATTGTACGTTAATGACAACAAAGATCTTATATTACAGGGACTCTTATGCACCCATGTACATATATATGCGTTTGACAAAGTTTCTTAGGCGGGAACTCAATGTTGTTACGCAATGTTGCACTTCATCCAGTCGACTTGCAGCAGCGTTGCTTTTTGATACTTTATACACACGGAGCCTAACATAAGTGCATAAGTATATTTAGATGCGTGTATATGCGTATA
>JARPRG010000127.1:506167-518710 GCA_031001745.1 Hartigia nigra | reverse complement strand
TCTCTCCCTAACGTTATCCACGCCCCATCCACATTATAACAACCCTCCGATAGCGTTACTCGCTCTCTCGCTCTCTCTCTCTCTCTCGCTCTCATTCAACCGAGCACCGTGGAAAACTGGCTCACGCAAAATCGCCTTTAGGGAATGTGCACACGCGAGAAAAACTTGACGACGTAGAATGAACCTCTCGAATTAACGTTCTGTACTTCCATCCCGCAGTGCATCAAAAATATTTCACCCTCGCTATTACGCCAAGAAATCACCGAGATTTGTATGGGAAACATTTGATACGGATATTGAAAACGAAT
This sequence comes from Hartigia nigra, assembly GCA_031001745.1. NCBI lineage: Eukaryota > Metazoa > Arthropoda > Insecta > Hymenoptera > Cephidae > Hartigia > Hartigia nigra. The sequence continues at coordinate 518,402 of JARPRG010000127.1, read as the reverse complement.
CGATCCCACAGGAGCGTGACTTAGAGATACGTACGACGGGCATATTGATTTGTCGAAGGATCTTTTATTTATTTTTCTTTAAATTATCATACATCGTATCATCCGCTAACTTCATCGTTCTGGCAAGAAAAAAGAAAAGCTATTCGACGTCCAGTTGGATAATTGCCAAAGTGAATTCGCGAAAGGTCTTGGCTTTAGAGTTTTCGCCTCTTTGATATTTAGCGTGAGAGCGAGTGAGATAGACTTAGGGGCATTTGGGCGAATCGGGTTTTCCGGAAGGAAGGAATTTTCAATGTTTTCGAGAAAAAAAAGAGTCATGTTCATAGGCTCTCAAATCAAATAAATCAGAGTTAAATATTCGATGTATCATTCAAAATTCAGTGTGCATGAGGCTTTAGCTTAACTCCGCTCCAGACTCGCCCCCCCCCCCCCGTCCCTCTTCCTCCCCTCCCCATAATCCTATTACACCCTCGTTGCCGTAATATCGGTAGTGCAGGTTGGCTGGCTGCATGGGTGAGGTAGTAGACATGTACATGTGTTCCAAGTCACCGGAGGTAGGGCGCTAGATAGCGCATAGGGTGGTAACGAAGAATGGCGGATAGGCGTGCAGAGTATGTAAAACCAAGCAGGAAACTAGGCTTTCGGGGATGTTAAAAACTATTGGGAAGAGAGAGAAAGAGAGTCCAGGATGAAATTGCTGAATATACAAAATGAAAGTATTCCAACTAACAAAGGGTGCGAGTTCTTTTTTTTTATTCCTTTTTTCTCTCCCTCTTCTTCTTCGTCCCTCTTCGCTCTTCTTCTTTTTCATAATCATCCTCCCATTCCCGATGCGCAAGGGACGTCGATAGACAATGGATATGTATTCCCCGACTCCTTACCAATTTAAATTGTAAATGGCTCCCCGCTAGCTGTGATAACCGCATTAGCCCCTCGCACGACAATTCGCGCACGAATTGCATTGGAAAGCAATATGCAACGTCAACAGCCCTTCTCTGTTGAGCTGACAGTAGTGGTAACTGTCTGCACGTATTAGACCAACAGAAATTCGGTCGAAACTCGTTGTCGCTGTTGGAAGCGATAAAATGAAAGAGAAAAAAATAATAATCCACAGCTACGTCAATAAATTTGACAGGATTTAGATGCACCTCGAAATTATTGGAGTGACTCGACGTCCTTACTTTGTACGAGTAACGATAGTTGAGTCGAGTATAGGTTGATGCTTTTTATTGAATAAGATTTTTCACTTCAGTCGGGATCTCAAGTCGAGGACTGATTTTGCGAGTGAAATTATAAGAACGTACCGGAAATCGGAAGCTTAACCTCGGCTTCGTCTGGTCGGGACACGGGGAGAAGGATAGTCATTCGTGTTTCTTTGGCGAGGGGTTAGGTTAGGTTTGTCTGTTATAAGTTAGATCAGGTAAGAGACAGAGAGGTGGCGACGGAAGAATACGTAGGAGCCCTCGAAGGCAGCAGTCGGGGATTTGCATTTTGATAAGAAATCTCTCGCTTGGAAAGTTCTTCGCTAAGATAGGAAATCCTTTAGTTCACCTGTATCGCAGCGAACTGTCGTGGCGGCGTTACCGTCGCTCTTGTTTTATTTGTATGCTTGGAGACGTGGAATTAGCTCGGGAAAATTGGTATCGTTGATCGTACCGTTTGCACGACTTTTTGAAAATTACGAGACTACCATTGAGAATATTCGAATATTGTTTTTCGAATTTTTTATTTTTTAAAGGCACAGCCATCATGACTCATCACAATCCTAGCTAATTTCATGTTGGTCAAACTTTACTACCAATCGTTTGGCGCCTTACTCGAATACTAATGACCTGTCTTGGAGTGACCAGGGGGATGTTTTGTTTTTGAAAAAATTTATCACGGAAGAAGGGGTGGTTGGTTGGGAGGGATGGAAGTTTTTGGATTAAAAAAAAACAATATAAGGGCTGAAAGTACCACGTGGCTGCTAAAGCAGCTGGATGCATATGCGAGTGACTTCGTGTATTCAGCCATTGCCTAGACACACGCGTTCCTATTCCTACTGTTCCTATGTTCTGTTCCAGTACGGTGCGTGCATTATCTACGCACGCGTCACGTATGATACGCAATCAATGGTAAAACATAGCGAACAGAGGCCGTCACCCTATGCTACGTATATGGGGTCTTCGCGACCCTATACTCTTTGCAGGGGTTGACTCTGTACCGTAGACACCGGGGAACACAGCAGGACCTTACATAACCCACCATTTATATTAATGAACGAAATTACTCCGTTTTTTTGCTCTTTTCTGTAGTCAATTTGACGTTTTTTTTTTCTTCTTTTTTAATCTTGAAATAAAATTCGATCTGGTTCTTCGCACATTTAATTTTGGATTTTCCTATACCCCGAGACTAGTCGACGTTGCCTGAAATATTTGAACGTAGCTTTAACCTGACCTACTCTGCAGTTATTACATGTGCATTACATATTGCGGGTACAGTTGGGTATAGATGCATTTGGACAAGGGTGGTTGTTGTACATGGAGGTCATCAAAACGAAACTAGTGGACACGAACGATTCGTCGCTTTGAAAAACGACTCGGTGGGTTTTATGGGTTGAGTTTGAGGTGGAGGGTGGGAGGAGAGTTAGGGTTGGTTTCGATAGGGATGGGAAGAAAAAAAATTACAAAACAATGCCTCGACCGAGGGAGGGTTGAAGTACGCCATTTACGTTGTACAATTCACCCTTCTGCTTTTCCTCTACCCCCTGCTTACGTCTTTCACCCTCTCAGCCAACGTGAAACCCTTGCTTTGGCATTGGAGAGGGTTTAAGCCCCCAGCCACTCAAAGCCCCGCATTCATTCGCGTTTGTCGAATAGAGTATTTCCAAAGTTTTGCGAAAAGAGAAAGAAGTAAGGATAGGGGTGAGATGGAGAGAATGGAGAAGAAAGGAAACCCCGAATGTAACAACGGGGCATTCGAGGATCGCGACGATCCGATGGTGGGGGTGGATAAAAAAAATGATCGTTCATAGAGACCAACCCTTAGTTCACTTTTATAGTTATATGTATACATATTGGCTATATATGTATATGCACACACAGCAGGATCACAGGAAAAAGTACATGGACGAAAGTCCTGCAGATACTTCGTGACGAGGACGATATCATTCGGCCGAGTTTTAATAGAGTCTTTCAGAAAAGTTTTCGGTCGACGTAGGGCGTCGCGACGCAAAACTTTTTCACCCGACCTCGCTATGCCGCTCTTTATTGTGGGATAAAATGATCAGCGCTCTGTCCCTTGTCCCTTTATTTATTTTTTTTCGTTTTTACACCATGTTCCCTCTTCTCGAAAAGCCTTACAAAAATCAGTCTATGGAAAGATATTTTTTTTTAACTTTATTCTGTCAACATTGTTGAAAAATTCGGAAAAATTTCTTAATGAAAGGATACACCTTGTTAATTGTCTTGGTCTTCTTTTTTCAAGTCTCAACGGAGACTTTCGATGTTAAATTACCGCGAAGCTGTATGATCTTGTCACCCCTAGCAGAAACAGCATAGGGTTGCCGGTACGGAAAATTTCCTTCACTGTCACCCTTAATAACGTTTCCTGAGAATTGTTGTAGTACATTCAATACAGTATAACCTGTAACGAGCCGATGCAGTGGCTGCTGAGCGAGACGGATGAATTTTTGCCCAGCTAAAATATCGAACTGGGAACGAAAAAAAAATTATGAAAAAAAAAAAATAAGAAATAAAACAAAGCTTGTCGCGGCCTTTGTCACTATGGGCGAAATAATTCTCACGCGTATTTTTTCTTCCTCCTCTTTATACATCTTTCTTTCATCGTTACCCGAGCCTGCGGGAATTTCACCAGTTGGACGAGGCGACATCGATTTTTGGTGATTTACATGAAAAAAGTTGTGGCAGTCTGCTGCAAGCGAGGGAGAGAATGAAGCAGATAAAAAGAGAGAGGAAGAGAGACAGAAAGAGACAATAACCATACCCGACGAGAAATATTTGGCGGCTCCCGAAATCTGGAATAAAGAAAAAATGGAAAATCAAATGCCTCAGGCATTTTTTTTCTCTTATACCCTAAAGAAAAAAAGCAACATGCACACAGAGATCTCAGTGATAAAGTCTGATAAGATAGTTCTGTATTAAAAAAAAAGAATTTCAATTTATCTCCAAATTATTCTAATCGGTGTAATTCGATTTAGACAACCTATCTTTAGGTAACTGTCATATTTACCTGATAATTAGTAACTGCCTTATTTACCTGCTAATCAGTATCGCGTTTCCAGTGACTCTCGTATTAAGATCTCATCTCGAATTAAACTCAAATGATTTGGCAAGGTTTCGTCTTACGACAAAAAAGAGCTGCGATTTAGTTGTTACTCGATCTACGATATATCCCTGTCATCTCTTTGACGGATCTTTGATCTTGGCCACGGATCAAATTTATACGGATTTTTTTTATTAAAAAAATGGTTTTTCTATCCTTTATCAAGCCCGCTGCACCAACTTCGCTCCCCGTTAAGAAGAGCGAATTCCTGTTGGAAGGCAATTTCTCTCGCGATTTCAGAGAAACTATAAAGAAGGCTTAACAGTTGCAGTTGCAGTTGCAGTTACAGTTGCAGTTGCAATTGCAGTTGCAGCGTGCGGTATCAAGAGAAACATAGTAGCCAGTATAAAGGTCTTGTATCTTGGGGGATCTTGCGTTCAAGTATTCTACCTACAGCGGGAGTTGGAGTGATGGCGCGGGGGGGTGTATGAGGTTGATACAAGGGTGGGTTAGGTAGGCGAAGAATGCGGATCAATAGGGGATGCGAAGTAAGCGCATGCGAAACTGGGAACCAATGGCGGGCATAGGGCGTCGCGACGCCCCGGAGAGCATCGCGGGGCGTGCGACGTTCAGGGCCGTATCATTCACTAGATAAAAAAAAATCTCCCCCTTTCACCTGTATTCTTTGTCGCGTCGTTCACCTTTACTTTGCGCCCATTACGAATCGTATCGCACTAATTGGGCCACTTTTAATTTGTGTCGCGAATACATTTCACATTTTCAATGTACCGTCTAACGTGTAGATTGTAACGCAACATTTATTAGCACATAATTAAATAATATTTCATCCCAATAGATCAGAAATTATCTTGGACTCCTTAGACATTAGGTGGGAATTGTACAAGTGCACGAAAATGCCGCGAAATTCAAATGCGTTTAGATATAAATATATTTTCATTTCCGCATCAGTCGATCGAATTATAATATCGGTGTCTGTCATACCATTGAGTCAATCGTAATGGCATTGATTGGATAATATTTATTTCGGACAAAAGTACCCATTGAAATCTTTTATATATATTTATATATATTTTTTTTTGTCAACCCAAATCTCATATAGCATAAAGAATAGCTGACATTTCAAAACATATTCGAAAAGGTACATTTTTCGTAATATGTATGTATATACATATATATATCCTTTATAAAATTGACCTAAAGGTATAAAAGACCGTTTTCTCTTGTTGCCCTTTTCGCCGCATTCTTGAATTTCTATTTATTCCTACCCCCCTATCTTCCACCCTTATTCTTCCATTTATTTTTTTCACCTTACGCACCCTCCTTTCTCTCCGCTTACTTTACTTACGTTTAGTGGATCACTCGCCAATCAATAATCTCCTCGGGTCGCGTTCCCATGAAAAAAAAAAGCACGATGAATAAACGATATGTCGCGTCGATTAATCAAATCGATATTTAGTTTAATCGATAGCTCCCCAACTGTGTTTACCTGTACAACAGGCAAGGGAACTGGACAATTTGTACGAGCTGAGCCGCGTTGCATTATAAAGCAGTCGAGAGCCGCTGCGATTCTGTACATCCGTCTCCCACCTTCGCCGGGCATTTCCAATCAGTGCACGCGTAGGGTGCACTTGCACCGGCTCTGGGGATGCACTCAACGGTCCACATGGTAATGTTTCCCAGTACGTATTCGATCATCTCTAAATTATCTAATCGACGTAGGTCGTCGCTGCGCCGTGCAGTTGTTATTACAATTGCAGGCTGCTAACACGTGATAGAAGTTACAGCTGCAAACATACAGTGCCCCTTATTACCGCATTCACACGTACACTTACGCCCTGGATATTTATTATGATGACGAATTTTGAGGGGGCCGGGGGGGGGGGAGGGTAAATGCGTGATATTTTTCTTTCTTGATTATCGAGAGGACCATTTTTTTATATGAAAATACCTCTTCAGGAACATACTTAGAATTTAGGATTAACGTAACAACGACGGAAATCGAAGTACAGTGTCTTCTTGATAACTTCACTAAAGATTATTAATAATTGTAATGTCGCTGCCTGTTGCAGTTCTAAGAAAAGGGGACCGATTGATCTTGATCGATATTGTGGAACGTTATCGATCAGGACGATCTTACTTATCACTTGGTCTCTGCTGTTGTATTTAATTGTACAAGCACTCGTATGGAATACACATGAAACTGCTACTTTGTTGACAATGTGATTTGCCCTTGTAATTTTTCCGACGAATTTTATTGAGTGGTTGAAAGGCCTCTGTCTAGGTTCACGGATTGCATTATGCATCGTGAGATCATTCTAGATTTGGATAGACGTGGGATTCCGTTTGATGTCGCTACGTGTAAACAGTTTCACCTGTGGGTAAGTGGATTGGACTAGGGGGTGTACAGCCTCGTGTCTCGCACCCTTTTCACCTTTAAGTTTACCGCCGGAGAATCCTTGTGAAATTTTCAGCTTATCGAATAGCGATTATCAACACTCCGCCAAGCATTTGTTAATTAAATAATGTGGATTAGCCTTTAGGTAAAAAAAAAACTGTCGCCATTAGTATAATTTTATTGTTACTATATAAACGAAAAGCAAAAATATAAATCGATAGCAGCGTCGATGTCCCAGGCGCTCTTAAAGGTTGATCCGCTCCTGGAGTAAGCGCGTCGTCGCGACGCACGGCCTCGACGTCGTTTGAAAATCGTGGCGCGCCGTCGGGCGCGGTGTGCGTTGTGTCCCTGTGTGCGGTCGTCGACGTCGTCGCGTACGTCCACGGTGCGGGAGCGTCGCTCTCGACGATCTCTCAGCACCTATTCCTCAAGGCATCCGCACTCGTAGCGACAGTCGCGCGCGATTCGCACGCGTCCCACGATCTGCCTTTCTGTGAAGAGCACCATAAATCTTGGAGCGTTTACATGTAAATAATATTATAAAAATAGTGTGGGGGTCACGATGGACGAAATCGTTGGATAAAAAAATATAAAAAAAAAACAACAACTCACGTGGTGGGAGGGATAAAGTAGCGTTGAAGAAAAAAAAGGGAAAAAGAGGTAAAATGGAGGAGGAAAGGGTAAGAAGCCAGTGAACTCTGCAACTGAACCCGAATAAGGGAGTGTCGTCGTCCCGACGTCTGAAAACGACAATCGGGACGCTGCGGGCTATCACGGCCTTTAAAACTGGCTGGTAGTTTCAGGCTACCTAAAAGGTGGGCTGAGACGACAAGTAAGAGCTGAAGTTATCGCCGTGATGTTACCGTGACATGTTACCCCGTGACCTTCGTGATTGGCTTGATTGGAATCGTGAGGCACGACACCTTCTGCAAGCTTTACTACCAGCCGTGTTAAAGCAGCCTGCACTCGCGATACCGTATGTGCTCTGGTGGCAAGGACCAAATCCAGGGTTTCGTCGGGTCCAGGTTACTGCGGCTAGCACGGAACGTTATCACCGTTATTATCATCATTATCATTATATCCAAGAACTGGAACGGTCCAACGACGCTCCTGGATACCGTCCAATTTTTGGATTTGAATCCAGCTGTAGTAACGCCCTTTGTTACGGATTCCCTACTGTGCACGCTATGGAAACTAGGTGAGTTCTCATTGCTGGGACACTTTATTATAATGCACGGTTCATAGCTATCGTCAATTACAAGATGGGTTGCTGATGTTATCTTGATAGCCGTTCGGTCGGGTTCTTTGATGTCTGTTGCCAAATGCACAAAGGATTTTTTTCATCTCGTTATGCATCGACGATTATTTGTTTTCGCAATTTGATTTTACGTCCTTGGCAATTATAATTGAGGTTTGGAAGTGCAGCGTTCGATTCTTTTGTCGTAAATATTTGTCATTGTGTTTCTGCAATATTTTCCATGCACGTCGTCCGATCATTGTTTTATCATGACTTTCGATCCGGACTCGATTAATTTTTCTACCAGTCACGTTATCTCTTTTAATGCGGTTCGACCAGTTAATAATTTATTTTTTTTTTCATTTATGTCGGTGAAAGATCGAGTCATTTTACGATTTTCTTTTTTGGTCCATTCTCCATTTTGCTCAGCATCCGAGAGCTGCATCTAACGAGAACAGGAACATGTTGGCGCTACGTGCATTCATTAGGCTGTGTTAACCTTCGAAACACGTGGCGTCTCTCAAGCACGAGATATAAATCTGTCGGTTTGCAAGTGCAGGGTTGTTTATTTAAAGAGGCAAGAAAGAATTTTTCTTTAAAAATTCGATTACGCTATAAGAGCTGCTACAGTAGAGAATTATCATCTTGCAGTATAGTGGACATAGTTAGAGCACGTATTTGACCTGATTGGAGGAATGAATTAATTATTCCAGCATTATTCATTCGCTGTCATAAATATTTAATTTTATTCAATCCAAAACAACCCGTAGACATTTCCCAATTAATCTATGTCGCCTGAAATTAAAATTAATTAAAAATATAATAGGGAAACACAGCGTTTGAACTTATCTCCGATTACACAGCTGACCGAATATATTTCACATTAAAGTCTTCGAACTTTTATCTTCTATGGAAAAAAAAGAATCAACCCTCTTATCAAAACTCACCCTCAAAAACTCTTTGCCCGTGTACACTGATCTCCGAAAGTCTTCGTCCCTCTGACCAAACTTTTCGACAAGCACATCTCAAACTTAACTGTCCCTTGACCGGTGGCCATTGTGTAAAATGTCCCTCTCGTATTTCTACCATCTATAACATTCACAATTTCCCCAAGTATCTTGCTCGTGTTACATCATAATCTTCCAACTGAATAAGAAAATATGTTTCCTTGACTGTCATTACGTTTCCACTGACTGTCACGTTCTTTGAAGCTTGGTCTAAACTTTTCATGTACAGACCTAACCTCACTCACGAAACTTGATACCGGACAGGTGTTCGCCTCACCTACATATTCGTCAATTAATATACGTTAACATTCCTTTGTTCCAATGTCCTTCTTATGTCTGTTTGATCTCTTTGGTATGTCGCGCGTACTTATCCATATACTGTATCTAAATATGCCAAACACGTGGTCACGTCCACGGCCTTCTAGACGTTGACATTTCGTCGTGGCCGTCTCTTCGGTCGGTAACCACAGCTACTATCGTCCCCTTTTAGACAAATAGTCGTACGAGTCAGTTAACTGCCCAACCAACTTTTTCCTGCACCCGATACCTCAACAGGTATATATATATATACCCTCGGGTATTTAATACCCAATCAGTTTTCATCAGAAAAGTTTCTTCTCGTAGTCTATGTTTGGAACTAGCCTGTTGTTCAATCCGACGGCAACCTACTTTACCGACCGGTTATATACTTAAGTTAAATACACACGGCTGAACTGTTTCGTGAGAATTGCAAACTACGTTAATGAATTGCGGGTTGACTTTTGGTAGGTCATCACGTGACCGCAAGCTCTGCTACACACGCGGCGTTCTAAACTCATCTCCGCTCTACCACGGCGTCGACCTCGTCGACGCTCTATTCTCGGAGGTCGACGCCAATCTATCGCTATTAATATAATGTGGATCTCGACTGCCTCCCGCCGAGAAGAAGCTCGTGCGACGTCGGGAAAAAAGTGTCTATGGAAAAAGAAGGTTACGAAGGAGACTCGGTATGTTGGTAGGACAAGAGAAGTGGAGGGAATAAAAAAAAAAGGAGATTGACGCGTGTCTCGCGTGTTCTTAAACAGCGAAAGATACCACTGTGGACCTCCTGCTGGTTCTCGCTGATCGTAATCGTACCAAGTCCCGTTTTTCTTTCTTTTTTTTTCCTTTAATGCACTATCGAAGAGGTTATGTACGCGCGAGTTTATAGTGCGTATGTAGGTTGATTTTCCAGCACGTAAATCCGCCATAGGTAAACCCCGCTGCTTGAATGAACGTAATGGCGCGTTCGTATACCAGAGATTTTTATGGGAATCGGCAAATGCATCGTTGCAATTTTTGCACTACATTTTTTTTTTTCTTAACTATACTCACTGCGTTGGCAGTATTGCAATAGATATCGAACTATATCTATACCCACAAACTCGTAGGAATGGTTTAACCCGTATTCTATTCCGTATCATGAAAACAGGCTGACTCCATGGTATTTCCTTTGCCAGGCGTATAGAAGTACCATAAAGCGTCGCGATGCTTTCGTCATGGTGAGTCATAAAAGGAGTTTAATTGCTATCGCACCCTTACGAGATATATACCTCAAGGGACTATAGATAACAGTATAGATATGTATACTATCTATTATTTGTAGATTCTGTACAGATAAGAAGGTAAATATTGTTATTCCCGTTTAGATACGTATCCGACACTCGGGTTTGTCTTGCGCAATGAAAAGCAGCCTTTCAGGTTAATCGCATAATAAATACGTTCGCGTTAACGGTCTGCTGTCATTATAAGGCGGGGAACGATCGGCAGCCTAATTTTCCTCGTAGGGAGTGGATAAGATGGATCGTTCTCGTTCTGGTTAAAAAACGCTGATGAGAGTGGTTGCTATTGATCGGTATACCTATGTATACCACCACTCATGAATGGATAACACTGCGCGATATTTTATTTCATGCCATATTTTTGCCATTCGATGTTTTCATCTGGTTTTATACAAATTTCATATCGTCGCCACTCCATAGAGTGTAAGCTTGTAGTTAAAATAAAGTCCAACAGTTTCTATACGTTCCAGCGACTGTTATTCCCTCTTTTTTGCTTCAATGAAAAATTTTTAAACTACTCTCTCGTTGGTAGCACTGCTTCTTTTCCAAATAGCAATCTGTTCAGTGTCGAGAGTCGAGTCGGTACTTGATTCACGATGGTCGAAAGTTCCTTGGGTCCTCTATGTTGGATAGATTCGATTATTTTTCACGGAATTGCTAGCAGCTACGAAGATGAATCGTCGCACCACTGAGCGATTGCGTAATTTTTATATCAATTTTATTTACGTGCAAGCGTAATTTTCTTTTATAAGATCTAAGTATCTGTCTTGAGATTTTACGTTGCTCTTGGATCCAAGATACTGAGTTTAGATACCGCCCTGAACTTAGCCGATCTTGGGATGACGTACTCAGTGAGATACGCTATATCGTGGTTTGGTAGTAGTGGTGGTAGTGGCTGTTGAGGGATGAGGGTGGCACAAATGCGCTCGGGGGTAGGTAAGTTTAGGGTGGGTAAAAAGCCGTCACACGATATCTTGGGTTGCTTGATAAAAAGTGTCGCCTTGGCTCCTCGTACCCTGGCGCGAGATACTCTGCTTTTAACTTTGCTCTTGACTTCCCCTAGCTGTGACGTATTAGAGGAGACGAAGAAACGATGCAAAAACATGTAAAAATTAAGGAAAGCGTATAAACGCCGTTCAAAAACTTCCAATCGATGCTTTTCTGAATGTTTTCAAGGAGAAGAAGCATAAATATACTTTTTTGTTTTTCTCTTTCGGTTTTTACTCCAAAATCCATCACCGTTAATTATACTACGGGCTTAAGATTGTCAGATATAATACAGTATGCATATCTATGAAATCCTGTGTATTTTTTTAATGATGTAAAAAGAAATAGAATTTTTGAAAATAATATTCAAAAACTACCCTTAACATTACTATAGGGTTATAGTTGAGAGTAACGTAGGATAGTCTCAATAGCCGTGACGCGATGGGGTTAACATTAGACAATGTTGACCTCGTGAACCATGTTGTTATTATTATAGTTCTATCTGTTCTGAAACTTTATACATATATATATATATATATATGTATATAGTGGTGGGTACACATGGCACAACGATGTTCTACGTCCAATTGAGAACCCCTGCATTAAAGCAGACGCGTCGCGACGTTGCCGCACTTAGCAGGTCCCACTCTTCTATCGACCCAGCGACGTTGCCAGTTCCTTTTCCCGTGCCTTTATCGCCCGGTTACTCCATGCCAGACCCTTCACCTCCGCCGTCGTCTCCTTC
>JARPRG010000127.1:493434-506067 GCA_031001745.1 Hartigia nigra | reverse complement strand
CCTTCACCTCCGCCGTCGTCTCCTTCGCCTCCTTCTAACCTCCATCTTCTTCTTCTGCACTTCCAGAAGTATATCCGACCTACCTGCCTACCCACCAACCTAGCTACCTACCTACCGACCTATACCCAACGCCATCTTCCTTTTAAGCACTGTGCACTGCTGCCACTCAGCAACTTCAGCACTCAGGTCCCGTCGCCTCCTATACAGCTACTTCTTCTGGGCCCTATATAAGACCCAGCTGTTTTATCCTCCCGTGGCAGATGCCACTGGGACTAGGTGCAACCTACCTTTGTTGTCTCTTTTTCCGCCCTTTTTTTTTCTTCCTCTTATATTCTTTTTCTCCTTTCTCTTCTTGCTCCCTGGTAATTGCCCGATAAACCAAGTCCCCTCCCTCCCTTCCTCCCTCCCTGTACCTATTCCTCGGCGACCTTAGATCCAGGGTTACAGGATGGGAACAGACCTCAATATTTAACCATCCTGAGACAACTGTCTTTTCATTACTACTGATTTTTTATAACCCCCTCCCAACCCTCTTCCTCAAACAACATTTAGGTAGTTGTGTCAGTTATTTGTTAATTTTATTTTAATAATACTTGCACATTTGTGTATTTTAATCATACACACCCACGCACATACTTGTAGTCTAGTCGGTCTATGTCAAAGGAATCTTTCATTTTTTAACTGCACCAGTAGGAAACTGGGTCGAACCGATGTAACTGCTGGGAAGTCTCGGTTTCAGGGCTAATGAGACATCAGATACGTGAGCGATGCGTTTTGCCAGAAAAATAATGAGATTTCCGTATTGACACGAGAAACATACGTGGAGCTACATATGTCCTAATGGATAGTCTGTACATTAGTGTAGTCACTCTTGTATATACGTTTTTCGACCTTTTAAACACGCTGCACCCGTTAAGGCTCCAATCGTGATCTCCTCGTACCCGAAGACTTTCTATACTGTGAAATATTGATCACCGCTATTGATCATCGTCCCATTTTAGTGATGCAGGGACACAAAGTACCGACATTTTATTTATTTTTCTTAACATTCAACGCCGTGCCTATAACGTCCGTTAATGATGATTAATACTTGTTTTTGAACTTTCGCCATTGTTTTTTTTTTTTTTCTTTTTTTCGTTTATCTATAACGCATTATATATTTTCGTACTGCAGCGTTACGAGTATTTTTTTTTACCGTTATAGGATTTTATTTCGTTCGACGTCATTTTTTTCCGGTGCATCCGATCGATGCAATTTGTGCATCGGTCTCGGTCAAGGTGGACCTGTGGTGGGACTGAAGATGGGAGATTTGAAAGTAAATCGTGGCTATACTGTATTAGTAGTTTCTTTCAGTAGAAGTGGTAACAGTGGCAGTTAGTAGTTAGTTTATTGTTAGTTTCACTCTTAGGGAGATTATCATTAAGCAGAGTCACATGTCCCGGAAGCGTATCGAAAATCGAACCGGTCAAAAATGATAAATCATCATTCAATATTGCAATGCTGATTATCATGCAAATTCCTCGTGACAATTGCCTAACTACCGTGTACACGTGTATAGTCGCATACAGACCTAATAATACATAAGCAATGACACTATTGGTCTCAACGGAAATATTACGTCACTCGTACATACAGTGCATTCATATAGAGTTTTGATGAATCCTAAAATCGTCATTTTTTCATAAGCATATTTACCCCTGGGATCGTATAGAGAACCTATGCAAATTTAATCCCTGACCTCTTGACCATAAATATCCAGCCCTTAAATATTATAATATTGGTACCGGTCCAGGGGTTGACTGTTTAAGCAAATCTTTTCCTTTGGGTTTTACATAATTTAAAATTATAATTTTTTTGAATTCTTGTTTTTTTTTTTTTTTTATTATTATATCTAATACGTATTCGAGGATTTTGCGACTGAGCCTTGAAGTCGTTTTCACGCTTCTCTCTGTCGCCTTCGTATGGACGCTCGCGTCGCGACGTCTCTATATCCGACTATAGTGGCTTATTAATTATGAGCGTGCCGTAATACGCGCATTTGCACGGTGTTACCTTGGCATTTATCTCAAAGTGTTTGAAGCGTTGAACAATGGCGAAGCTAATGAGACGCGACTGTGAAACTTCAAATCCTTGTCGGGGAAGGTTCCTGGAACTGGAACGATCCCACAGAATTGCCAACATGAGAAAATCAACGTTAATATAAATTCCGTTGATTTGCAATTCTTATGACTTACGCAGTACCGATCATTTCAGGATATGTTAGATACGTTATTAAAAAAAAATGAATTTTACATTTTTTTACACTGACTATACCTGCTGTACTCTAATATATTTATTATTGAATCGAGAATATTTTGATATAAAACACCCGTTGCATTTGTGCCACAAAGTTGGTAAGACTTAACAAAAAAAAAAATTGACTTGCATTGACTGTACCGAAGAGGAGTCGTATGTACTTCAGAAAAAAAATTATTACTGTTACGCGAAGTCCCCTGATGGTATAGAACATAAGGGTATCCCAAGGGCCAACAATAGTCCCTGACTGAAGGTATAGAATAGGTCACACATGTCAACCCCTGTCTACATTACATATGTGATATGAAAAAGGGGTTGCTCGCACGCGTTCCACCTTCTACTCTCCCCGAGAATTTTACAAGGTTATCAGTGTGACCGGACTAGAACTGATAACACGCTCATCCGAAAAATCTCTCTCAATTGACTTTTACTTCGTCACTATTCCCCAGGACTTCCTCCTTTTCGCTTCTATACGTAAAACCCTCATACCCCGCAAGCTCCACATATGCTTAACTAATCATCACCTTATCACTTTCTGTTTCAGGTAAGACTTAAAACAAGGATTCATACTTGTCATCCAAACTCAAAAAAAAAAGAAAAATTTGGAGAAAATTTCCTTTTTGCAAATTCGGTGAGTAACAAAAGCCATATGTCAATTCGTATCCCCCCCATGTGCATATATATAATTTCACATACTTATAATAAATACAACTGACTAGAAATGGAGTATCCCTAAGCATACGCACGCCACATGCTATCAGGACGTGTTGCGAGTAAATGGATAAACGAAGCACGTGTGCACATATGTACATACGACTATCTATATATAGACGTCAACTCTAGCAAAATTTCACCGTGGGTGCAACCAGCCAGTACCTATAGGTAGGAGTGCGTTAACCCGCGTCTAGACACAGGGTGAAAATACACTGTACACTGTATAAATACATATATATATACACCTATATAACGGGTACAATCTATGCATCTAACTTTCGTTATCTGCACTCGTCGACCTGACGTCACGGTCTATGCCAGCTGTTTTAAACATCTGCGGTACCTTCGCTTAAATTATGCGCGCGACCCGAGGTGTGATAAATGTATTGTATATTTTATAGTCACACGCCTATTGGTTTTGACGTGCAAGGCACGGGGTGCCGGATTGCGTTATGTGTTGCGAGCCGAAATTAAGAGAGAGAAAGAGAGGGATATGCAATGGGGGTAAATGAGAAAGGGTGGGAAATTCTTAATGAAAAAAAGTTCCCTCAGCATTATCTCGGTTATTAATCGTATACTGTTTTGACTGAAAATTCAAAAAAATTTTGGACTGGTATATATGAGCTGTTGATACTCGATATGTGTATTGATAATGTTATGTATTGAGATTAAAAATCGTAAGGTACTGTATCTATGTCTTATAATGTTCCATATATAAAATATATTAAATTTTTATTACATTAATTAAATATATATGTATACTGTATATACTTTTATTGAATTGTATAAGTTTACGTATTACATATATAGTTATTGAGATTATATATATATGTAGTATATTGCAGCTTATGGAGTATTTTATTAACGTTGATGGCGCCACCAGTTCGCCCAGTAATATTGTCTCGGTAGGGATAAAAGTGTTCGGGAGCGCTGATTGGCCGCTTCGCAAATAATGCCGACGCCGTTTTATTTCAGCTCACATGAAAATGCGTATATATATGGTATTTAACGATACTTATAGGAATATCAGGTAAGCTTTTCACGATACACTGTATATGTACCCGAGTGTATATAATCCGATATCATATATATATATCATAATTCGCGATTACGCATTTCCACATCGGCAATTATGATTGTCGTAGTCGATCATTGATCGACGAGGCGAAATCGCGAATTAATGACGATTCACGGCGAAAAGATTGGATGAAAATCGAACGTTCCCTTATAAGGTCCTGAACGCGGGACCGGACGTGTTATTTGAATCGTGGAAAGTTCCTCTGTGAAGAAATTTCTCTTACATTGAAAACACGACTTAAAGCCAACCAAAGACTTCTCGGAGTATAATAAACGACGTATGTGTGTGTATATATATACACATACTGACAGGCCTCTTTTCTTCCACGCTTCCGACTGTCTTACCTAAATACAGTTTGAAATTTTCAAACGTTCATTCACCGATAAATTGTTAATTGACTTTTTAGCCTTAAGATCAATATTCAAAATTCGATCGAAATTTACGATAACAACGTGACGGCTATTACATACGATCGTTAAGTTCAGTAATCGCCGTTTAAGGCGATGCCCTGAGTACATCAATGACATTGAGCCATACAGGATTCAACTGATAATTATAAACATGAATTATGAATCATCTGCGCCATTTCTTTTTTTATTAAACACAAATTAATAACTCAGCCTTCAATGGAAGATATCGAAAGGCGCACAAGCAAAATGCGAAGAAAAGATCCGGGATAGTATTAATTTTGTTTCTTCTAATTTTTACTTAACACAAAGTTAATTTTTCATGAAATTTCGTTTAATCAAAGATTTATTGAGTCTCAATAATCAATCCGTACGTGTAATCATAGCTTTATTCATGGCGGAGTTGAACAGTATCGGCACGATAACAGTGGTTGGTATTGATCCTCGCGGGGGTGCAGAGAGAATTTGGGTGGTGAGTTTGCAGGACGGGAGGGGGCGGGTAGGTGGTTGCTAAAGCGAACGAATGAGTGAGAGGGAGTGCAGGGAGAGAGAGAGAGAGAATCGGTTCGAGAAGGATCCCCTAGTGACTGGCACACACCCCAATCCTGCCTAACCTAACCCCTGACTTTGCCGTCGCAATGAGCGAACCTGAATATCCATGCACTGTTCCCTTAAGAAGTTCACTCGTAACCCTGCCGGTAGTCCCCCAGGGTACTGGGTTGGCGTACCTCTCCCACTCTGTTCCCCCCAGAGGTCTACCAAGTTTCCTAGCAACACGAGCCACCCGACGAATTAGCTGCGTGTAAACGAGCAACCTCGGCGATTGGCACACGAACCTCATCGACGGCGACTATCCTCCTCTATGTGGCTGCGAACGAACCTCCTGCTTAATAGCTGCAGAAGAGGCTCTCCGTTCGTATTATGAAAGGGGTAATGGAGGTTGGGTTTCGATTTCAGTTTTTTATTTTTTTATTTTCGACAATTTCAAATAGAGTCTGAGCGAGTGCAGACTACAAATATACGGAAGAATAAGCGTTGATTTTGAGAGATGGTAACTCTGGAAACGTGGTTAAATAATTTTTTTGAAGTACTATTCTGTGGCGGACTTTTTGAAAAATTCAAGAGTGTCTGGACCAGGGATTGATGCTGAGAACGTTGATGTACTTACTTTTATGTCTTGGATTATTATGCAGTACCTAATTGCTATATAGTTGTAATATATATATATGGCTTTTCGGTTTTGGTCCAACGACTATCTCCTTTTCTTTCCTTCTTTATTTCTTTCTTTCTTTCTCTGGACTACAGGTTTTTAAAGCTCGTTTAACCGAAACTACCTTTATTCAGTTGCATTCAAGTTTCAGGCTTATTCATTCGCGCGAGAATTGCGCGAGTGCTTTAGTGTACTATGGCGAGAGAGTAAAGGAGAGAGATGCTGCACGTTAGTTAGAACGAGATGAAACATAAGTCGAAAGGGTGAGATGGTGAATAAGAACGGTGGAAAGGGATACCTTGGGAATCACCAGAGCTTGAATTGCCTGACTGACTGAGGTCTGGTTTTAGGAACAGTCGATCATACACGTATAGATTCTTCACTTTTTTTATCAAATGGATCAACAACCGCCAAAAAAGAGCATCAATATTCTAAGGAAATGCATGAAATTTCAAATTGTACATTTTTATGGTGCGTTCCGATATTCACTACCCAGTACTACGAGTATCGGTGTGTCCCTGTTTACCTGCATGCAACAGAGTGAGACACAATCACGCTCACAGCACTCTCTCAGCGAATATCGGAACGCACCCCTAATACGCACTCTAAATTCACATTATCAATGTATAATTAAATTTAGTACAATTAAATTTTTTTCCATTTAAATCTATATTTTCGGACTCCTAATAATTCTTCTTCAATAAAACAAACTGTTCATCCACGAATACTGAACATTAACTTCCCTCCATCAAATTGTTATCAAAATTTACTGATACGAGCGACGCAACAGCAGCTTCGTATACAACGTAAACAGACCAATCGAAATCGCATAAAACAAGTGATAACGATAATACGAGAGTTTGTCGTAATCCATAAAAAAAAAAAAACGACAACGTCGCGGAAGGAAAATCTATGTTTATTTCCATGTACGAAAAGATCATGCAGTAAAATATGATGGCTGGAAAAAGAAAAAAGTGAAGGAAAAACAAAATAAATGGAAAAAGAAAAATCGTTAGATACGACTGTTATCGATACATACTTTTAGTCATTGCGCGTCGATTACTATCGCAATTAATGTACGCGTCTCTCTCGCGTGTCTCAGCGTTTTGTCGTATATTACGGAATTAAATCGACACACCCAGTAGGTTATAAATAATCGTAGGTGAAATTACTGCGGTGCACTTATCGCAACGCTAATTGAATGCGGTAGTTATCAATCGAATGAAAGATAATAGCTAAGACTGTCGTTCGAGTGTGTAAACATTTTTTTCTCAAACTGTACACCATATGTGTACTATAGTATGGTTTAGTATAGATATATGTATGTATATATATATATATATATATATATAAAATAGATCAATTGATTACATTATAAAAATATTAAGATCATTATCTTATAACAATTATAATAACATACACTTTCACGATAACTACATGCAATCCATACTCTGCTCGGTGTGATACGAGCTTTCGGTACCATGTACGTTTATTCTCATCGCCTAAAGCATCGTTATACATCGGCCTGTCCCATAGCTGTCTGGGGTTCCTGTCCCTTCCATTAGTGAAAACCCTCGGTCAGACCCTTATGTGTTAGGTAGCCATACTGGCATTTTATCCCTTGGCCGTGCCCTACACACGTCACCAAGTGAAACCATCCAGGAATCCAGCGAAAAAGATATTCACTATTACGCCAGTTCGTATTTTTTCCAAAAATACAATAGTTTTCGTTTTTCTTTATTTGTATAAACTCTAGAAATTTTTTTTCGGTTTATTTATACATATTATATATATATTAGTGAGTTACAGTAGAACGTGTGTATATATATATACATATATACCTACATATGTCTCACATGGAATCTCGAAAAACACCGGTTCAACCCGTCTGCGTCCTTGACGATGTTTTCAGTCGAGCAAAAAGTCTCGTGTCTCCGGTTAAGATGGGATTACGCGCAGATTAAGTATAATCTTGCAGGCTGGGTTAAACAGAAAATGGTCACAGGGTCGCGTTAGAAAGAAAGAGAGCGGTGGGAGCCTCAAAAAAAAAAAATACTGCCGCTTCTTCGGCGCAAGAATCTCGTCCAGAACGCGAAGACGCGGCAAAAAGACTATCCAAGATTTCTGTGACTCCTATTTCCATACAGGCATTCCCCTATCTACTTCCTGGAAATCTAACCTAACTCTTACGTATACACAAGTAGACGGCTCTTATCCCGCAACAGTTTAGCCTTACGTGCAACTGTACGGCTGAAATCAATCTTGCGCGCGAATAAGCAGCGAAAGAGTATTTTCCTAACCCGCTCTTGGGGCATTACGGACCAACGAGGTATTCAAATATTTAAACTCGAAAATACAAGGAAGGCAGCGACATGAATAATGTATAAGATCGTCCAGTTCATCCACACACACCCCCCCCTGCGTTCCTCACCCCGGAACCACCCCAGCAACTCCTTCTCTATATGCCTTTCGAGATATAGCCTTCTCACTCGATCTTACCGTGTATTTTATGGTCTCTATCTCACTTTCTCTTATACTCTCTATCAAGGCTGTATACTTTTGTCCTTCTTCATCCTCTTTATCTTTCGCTCTCACTTACCGTCGCTAATTCTTCTCTGTTAACGGCGGCAGGATCGGGTCTGGAGGCTGCAAGAAATTTTTCGTTTTTTTTTTTTATTCGCCGTTCACTATACGGCCAAGCAAATTGAAGAACAACAAACATTGCAAGCAAGAGTCAAATCCTAGGTCAGTGCCTCATGCCGACATTTTTATTCAATCATATATCATCGCCTGAGTCTATATTCGGTATGTATTATGATTTGCTTTTTTAATAGTCATATAATTTACATATCGCTTCGCTGAGCTGCTCCTTGCTCGTGATTCGGTCTACCAAATTTGTGTGTACGTACGAATGGATCTTTATTCCATAGTCTGAAGTTATCCTTTGTAATAATAACGAAGTACTGCATAGACGAGATCTTATATGGACTACGTAAAGTGATCGATCACTGATCCGGTCCCGTATCTAAAATTTTAACCCGGGTAAACGACTCCATCTTAAAACCGCATTGTGATCGGCGTAGCTCAGTCGCGATACCGAGAAGTCAGTCTCTGATTTCTGTCGCTATGGGAATAACGCGCAATCGCCGGATTAGAAAGCGAACAAATCGCTTAAGCCTGAAACAAACGAGTGTCCAACATGATGGCTGTACGAATAACGAGTTTTGTACCTAGTTCTAATGTTCCTAACGGTATAGGCATTGCGCACCTATATATACACGCACACCGTACAAATAATACAGATACATTACCTAAAACAGTTAAAACCTATGTATTTACGTACTTAGCCATTAGTTATCTGTGTATATCAAATTTTTCTTTTCTTTTTCATTTGCCATAATCTAACCATAATACGTATCTATACAGTAGAGAACGCCTGTTCGCCAAGCGGCCAGCTGTTTTATGAATTTTAACAGGCAACATAAGGGGACTATATCTTTCTCAATTATTTAGGCTAATACCGTAACGACGCGATAACTCCGAGCCAATGGCAGGTTCTCTTTCTGTTCATATACCTACGTGTCTCTCCCTCGCGGAAGCCATACCGTGGATACGCGCTAGGGTAACTATAAAGGCAGCGAGCGTAGTTCCTAGGAATAATGCGTTAGAGACATCAAATGCGTATAATGATCGTGCAGGTTAGCCTTGGCGTGACGTAACTTTCGCAAGGTTTCCTACACTGGCTGTATATATAATATATACCGATTGTGCGCGCTTTGTTTCTGTAATCATCTGTACATTGTTGCTCGACGCGTTGCAATTGCATTAGAGAATACCTTGTCGCCTTTTGGTACGGTGAAAGCAGTCTCTCTGTATGACTATATATATATATATCACCCACGATCTTAGTAGCAGCAAAGAAATGATTACGAATCGAATTAATTCGTCTATTAATAATTGCTAATTGTAAGTTGGTACTATTGACTAGGAACACTCGACCTCGTTTCTGTAACATTTGACGACCTTTGTGAGATTGTCTTTGGATTTATCACTGATTCGATGTTTTCTATTGTGTCATATTGTATAAGCAAACTTGATAGTACGGCCATCGGTACTGTATAGTCACCGTGTATTTATAGCTAAATATGCGTAATCAATAACTTTCCATAAGGGTCTCTGTACTGGTCTTAAACTGTGTAAATACGGCAGTCTACTTAGTAACTAAAATGGATACCTAACTGTTACTTCTGTTAGCTGTCACCTTAGCTAATGGCGCTTGGGTAGATCGATTAGAAAGTTTAGTAGTTAAGGCACCCGGTTGCTACTACCTACTGTCGACGGAACAAGTACGAATAGATGGGATATAAGTACGCGTCTAACGAAATGTAAAGATATTCGAGAGTTTGAAAAAGAAAGAGGAACGAATTTAATAAAATATTAAGGAGACTGAACCATTGCGTAACAATTACAAAATTAATCGTTCGATGACACTTTAATGACGTAGCTGGTTATGACCTTTGAAATATTAGACGGTTTCTAGCGCCTCTTGTCGGTACAACTTTAAGGGCTTGTCGTCGAGCGGATATACATATGTATTTAGGCAATGGAAAACGTGATACGTTAAAATGCAGGGACTTTAAAGCAGTCGTGGAAAGATTATCCTAGGGATATTTTGTGTCGGTGGCCATTGTCCTTCTCGTACGTCTATACGTCGAACTTTGAAAACCTTTCATCAGCTTTAACAGACAATGGTGGGTTGCTCTCTTGTCTTCGTCTTTCTTCCACGATCTCTTAGCTGTACTCGTTCACGGTCAAACTGTCCCTTTAATGGACACTAACCCCCTTCTGTCGGCTGGCCCTTCGAGATTCACCCTTCTGTTATGTAAGGCGACTAACCCCTTAGCTATGTATGTCCTTAGGGTAGTATTCACTGCAACCGGTAATTGAGAACTTGCGATGCAAGAATTTTGAATATTATTCGTAATGACATAAGATTTTGAGGAGGGGGGACATTTTTGAGGAATTTGAGGGAAAAACAGTTTATATGAGTATTTACCGTATAGGAGGGTTTGTCTGCTACCGTGCAGACCGATGACCTGCTACTGTACAAGATAAACCAACCTTTATGGATATAACTAAGTAGTATAATGCCAATCCTCACAAACAAAAGTTGCATTTTCAACGAGCGACAATCCTTTGTCGGAGTGTGGTGGGGGGGGTTAGGGGTTTGCAAGCCGTTCCTTGGTTTTTCATCCTCTCAGCATGAAAACCGGTTCGGCGAAAACCGGTTTGCCGAAAAGTCCCGGTTTTCCGTAGGGGTTGCTTCCACGGTAAAGGGTTCTGTTTCATGGGAAATGCGGTTACGCTCTAGCTTACGTTGGAAGTGACTATGGCGAAGGGATGAGACTGGGCAAGAAGACAACCCTTACGATCCTTCGTTTTTCCAGTGCCGATTAACCATCCCTTTATTCGTAGTATAAAATCTTGATCGGTATAATTAAAAAACAAAATTGTAACCTACAACCCCTATATTTTTGCATTGTCATCACGCGAAAAATTCTGCAATCGCAGCGATACGTTTTAATGACGTATGGCCAACGGTTGGCAACGCGATGGCTTATTTCTTGATTCTAGCGCCTTTCAAACAGGTTGTGACATTGATCGGTTGGCCTTTCTCATGTATAACCATCTCATATCTTGTACATAGGACTGCAAAATAGAAAGAGAGCGTTCGCTTATACCCAGTGTTTACCGGGATTGAGTTGTTAGTGGGCAAACTTAAGAAATCGTTAAGTATCCGCAGGAGTCGATTTCTTCTGCCCACTAAAAGGATACGTAGAAACGATCCTTGAATATCGTCATCGCATTACGCGTCAAGTCCGTCGTGCTTGTTGTATGGATTAATCATCCTTTCGTTTTATACGGTAGCCAAGATAAGAATGGTGGTTACCATGTACAATGGATCTTTCGATCATTTTTGTATACTTGATAATTATTGTTATTATAACACGATACTAAACTGTTAAGCTCTATATTGCCGATCATTATTGATTTACTTTCTCATACAAACTTAGGGCTGAGTTTATTTGTATCGATGTATACTTAAGCTATTATATGGGACGTTACCTAACGTCATGTAAAACCCCTTTAATTACCCGTTATTAATATTTAATGACGATTATGGGTAATTTTGATATTATTTTTTTTTCGCGATACTCTGATAGTTATATATGTTTTTTTATTCTTGTTTTTTTTTTTTTTTTTTCTTCTAATAGAAACAACAGCTGAGATTTTGAATCCTTATTTTTGGCATACAAGAATATAGGATTGACTGATTAGAAGTGGTATTTGAAAATTTATCCATTGTATCATCTTATCTATGGAATTTGGCTGTTTGTGTATTTCTCGATCCCTATCATATTTTTCATGATTCGAAAGGACGAGTCTTCGTTCTTGGCAACCCTTAATGACTCGGGGTGAATACCCTTGGGTTCCAGCTCGCTCTTATCCCTCACTAGGGTGAGTCGGAAGGTTTTGCATTGGGGTGGCTCGTGACACGTCATCATGGTTGATAACCATGCCATATGGAACGTACGTATTTTGCTGATAGGCTTTGTGAACGTTGCTGTGTACTCGATACTTAAAATTGCTTAATTGCAACAGCAACAATTGTTCGTATACTTTGTGTACTTAAAAATGAGTATTTTTTCAATAGTATTTTATATTATTTTTAGTGTTTTTTTTTGTTAATAGTACTTCACGGAATATACGTAACAGCCATGCACGTTATACTGATAAATTGTTAATTTATATCAGGTAGAGCCTTATCTATGCTAATGAGCAAAAATATTTCCGAAAAATAAATTAAATTAATAACGCTTTCTCTGACATTCGTCAAAGTTACGTCACTGTCCTGTCATCATCGTTCT
>JARPRG010000127.1:477685-493334 GCA_031001745.1 Hartigia nigra | reverse complement strand
CCGAAAAATAAATTAAATTAATAACGCTTTCTCTGACATTCGTCAAAGTTACGTCACTGTCCTGTCATCATCGTTCTATAAAATCTGACATAGATTTAACACTGCAATCAGGTATATAAACATTGTATTGATCGAAATTGCGAACTATAACAATAATAATGCATTTCAAAAATATCAGATTCGCCAATCTTGTTTTCATTTGTTTTCCCGCACTGGAATGAAGCAACTGCCAAAATATTAGCAATTAAATGTTCAAGCTCTTCCGCGACAGAAACAAACGCATAATTTCATATAAATATATGTTTTTTTTTTTGATAGTGCTATATTTTTTGGAAAAAAGAAAACAAAGGAGAAAGAATTACAAAAATTAGTGAATGACATTGCAGTATGCGAGACATGCGACGAAGAACTGGCGACGAGTATTGCCGGATTAATCGCACGCGTTAATCACAATAGCTCAAGGCGGTTCTCATGTCTATCAGGCTATCGAACCCGAGACCTTAACCTTTCTGTACAGAATAACTTTCAGGCGTTCACTCCTAGAGCGCACTTGACTAGACTGTCCTGCCCACATGTCCATAAGAGGTCTCCTCTCTCTGTCTCTCTTTCTCTTTCTCTTTTAACCATATCTTTCTCTGTCCCACAACTTGACACCTAACAATCGCTCTCGCTTCTTTTACCAGTCTCTCTCTCTCTCTCTCTCTCTCTCTCTCTCTGTTTCTCTCTGCTCCTGGCCCATATGCACTTTAACGTCAATTGTCAAACTGTCAAGCGTCGAAGGTAACCGTGTCGATTTTAGCCGGGAAATCGAGTGTCCGCGTTCAACGTTCATTGCGGATGAATTCCGACACTGAAACAAAGCATTATCAACGTCATCTGCGAAACACGTCAGCGCGAAATGAAACACGTATCGCGATAACATCAGCAATCTGTGAATTCATTGGCAAAATTTTGAAATTAATTATAAACGTATCGATTTATTAATAATATGGATTCTGATATCGTATTTCATAATTTTTTTTTAATTTTTCATTAAAAATAATTATTAATTCATTCCAATTGTTTATTCGTTGTAAGCTTGAGTCTGCATTGCGCTTTTATCCATATTTCTGGAAGTCCCGCAAATTGCTGATTTCCTGTAACTTCTATGCTGTCAGCAATGTAATTTTTTATTATATATTTAGATATAGAGTCGCAACGTAAAAGTGAGCCAACTCACTGTTAAGCAATTCAGCAATGTAATAAGAAGGTGCAAGCAATGTATGCAAGTCTTCGAAGAGAACGTCTCTCCGTCGTGTCTCTCGCATTTAAAGAAGATCTTTGCCTCTCGTAGCTTGGTACCTAAATGCATACAGGTGTATAATATGTCACCTTGCGTCAAATGACTCACGAGTCAATTTCATTGTTTCGTTCATCATCGTCTAATGCAAGGTAGGTCACCTGCCTGCATATATCATATAGTATATGCATACTTACCTGTCAAAGTATGTACAAACGTACGCTGATGTGATGACGTCTGGACCGAAAGTTGCGCAGTAGCAACATATGCTGATGAGAATAACTGCTGTCACATTGCGGGCCATTGAACCTCTCAGACATTCTCTTTGATTGCAGAATAGACTCCGGGTGTGTCCTTAATAAAAAAAAAATAATTCCACCCGTGTATATTTCTTATGTAAACGAAAAAGAAAAAAAAAAGGATCACCATAGTATAACCACACGCGGATGCTTATCGGATTTAACGGAATGCATTTAAAAAAAAAAAAGTCGCCTCATTTCAATTCGACTTTAACAAGTCCAGCTATCTCGAATGTCCCAACCATGTCTTTGTCAAGACATTGTGACTTCACACAGCGAACTTTTCCCTTTTGACCATTTTTTTTTTGGTCTTTCTTTCTTTCCCGTCATCTCGTACACCAGGCTCTTCATTCCCATTCTCTACGTGTAATGTCTCCTCGTGGACGACGACAAAGGGTCCAGGGCTCTTCCGCACCCTCGACACGCTCCTGCATATTACAAAAGGTCTCTTCACTCACTCAAGAACGTACGAACTCTCTGCAGAGACGGAACACGGCTATTTTTCACGAAACCTCATGCTCGTGTATGCTGAGATCGACCTGGTGGGCGTAAACCGCGAAGCTCGATGTGAACTCTGCATCAAATAAAGAAGCTGACCAAGCCGGTCATGAATGGCCGGTTTTCTGCCGTGGAGTAGAGTGCAACGTATGGGATGACATTGAGGAGAAAAAAGGACATATGAGCGTAGGGTGTAATACGAACTCATATGTGCCGTGTGTGAATACTTGGGTTTATAGATAGACATGGGTACTATATATATATATTTCTCAAAGGAAGGAGCATATAAGTACGATGTGTTACCGTGCGCAGACTGCGTATATCCTCGCTCCATTATTAATTTCATATAGCAACTGCCATGGAGGGAGTGTATGTATAGACATATGTGGATGCAGGCGTGATACATGCGTGGGCCAGAGATAATGCAAAATCGCGACGTAGATCGGTAAGGACCTTGAGGAAGGATTGTCTCTCAAGGTCCTGTCGAGCTCCTTTCCCTCCGACGCGGTTTCTTCTTCGTATTGGAATTTCTTTAAGGATTGCGTTAGGTTAGGTTTCCTGCCTACCTGACCGTCTGCTTATACCTGGTGATTGGTGCGAGGTAGTTGGATATGAGAAAAATTTGATATATAAATAATATGACTGTGTTATTATTTTATTATTAATTTCATTTTCGTACGTGAAACAGTCGTGTGGAATGATATCGTTTAGTTATGTGCTCAGCGATTGATATTGATCGTTGAGATTTCGAACGGCGCAAAAGAAACGGTCAAATGTCACGCGGTGCCTTAAATACCATACGAGACACGCATAAATGGTTTCTTTGCGTTTTCACGCAACGGCAAGTCCTTGTCGCCTACATGAGTACCTGAGCACTTATTACGCGTGTGTGCAGTCTGTGTTTGCCCAAGAAACGAACGCTTGCCGAAGCCGACCAATCGGAAGCGTCCCACGTGCTGCTGCTGTGTTACAAAACGGTAACTTGCACAATAGTCAGGCTGTAATGCGTAAGAAAGTAGAAGGGACCGAAACCCAAAGTTTACTTTCAATGCTGGACTGGTCGTGTCAATGGATTTAATAGTCGTTTTAGTTTTCATGAAAATTGACCAACCCATTAAATTATCCACGAAAAATGACGTTGCAGTCGGTCGATTGAGAATTGGAGATTTTTTGACATTTTATTTTATTCACTGCTGAACGCCAAACGGGAAAACTGATTGTATTTCAAATAGATGGATAAACATTAATCTTGTATAGGCCAGGTCTGAAGTCACCAACCTTTTCCTTTTCATTTTGCTTCCACACCTGAGAGTGAATGCTCGTTCGATGCTTCTTTTTCTGAGGATAGATTTTAATAGTCGTATTGCCAACTCTGTTTGCTTTTACAACTGTTACGATGATGGGATTTAGAGCCATTTTACTCGTGTAAATCTCAATGCCTGCTACTAGTTCAGTGGGATATTCAAAAGCAGAATTTTCTTCCTGACTAAAAACACTAATCTTTAAGTGAGATCGTATGAACACGGATGAAAAAAAAAAGAATGTATATCTGAATTTTTTGGAGCCTACGATTGCAAATACTTGTATCAAATATTCCAAAGGAACTGCTATAATTTATATAGGCCAGTTTATAAAATCCATATATTTATTTTACACGTGGTAAGGTAAACGCGACTGTAATCAATACTGCAGTGTGCACTGTATGTCAATTCGTGTATCAGAATTGGAAAATCAACTAGCAAGGTTTTTGGTACTGGAAAAATGTAGCTGGGAAAAATCTTTTCCTAGATTGGTATTTAACGGTGTGTTTTCACGAAGCGACCATAGTGTCGGGTTAACTAGGGCGATGAACTTTCGAGTCGAAGGAAACTCGAGGGACTCCATTTTTATCTCATAGCCACGTGCTCGTTCAACGTCAGTGCTGCGAAGTGTCGAAGTGAAGTAGTAAGGAAGACGGTGGACATGGCTTAATGTAGACGTGGAAGCAGTGCTTTAGATGGGAGATCATTTTTTTTGGTTTATTTCTCAAATTCTAATCGGCAGCCATTGTTGGAGGAACGTAAAATTTTATCAAAAGTTTTGTAACCCGTTGCCACTGCTATATACATTTGATTTGAATATTTGTTCTCTTTTATTTAATTCAAAAAATCATAATATATGGTGTCCATGGGCTTCGTGTTTCTTGGCGACCGAGATAATGTCGCCGCCATGGTATTATCGCGCGACAACATTGTGCGCTTATCCGGCCGGAATGCGTCCAATGAAAGCAAGGTTGATTTCAAGGAGATTGCAATTCCTGATCGATTATGCGCTCGTTCCAGTTTCCCCAGGATTTTTCAATCCCTTTTTGAAGTGAAAGCCCCACGGCTTTTTCGCCCGTCAAGGTTTTCTTTAGTTGCATCATTGCCTTAGGCTTTAAAGTGCAGTTCACAATGAAAAACTCTTCAATCCGCTGTGCAATATAGATAATTTTTTCAAACATTTTTTTTTGTTACAATTACTGCAAAATTATGAATAAACGAAATTTTTTATTTTCCTTGGTATATAACCAACGACGCTTGATCCTTGCAAATTAAAAGCATAACGCAATATCAATATATAATTTTCATATATGTAAATATGCATTTATACTTACCACTGCGTGACGTCACAAAGGATCCTTTCTCAATCGAAACTGGACAAAAAGCTTCTTTGTTCGAGTTTTCTCGTCTTGAGTTAATTCCCTTTTGGCCACTGACCTCCTACTTGGCGTCCCGACGGCCAGCGTCGCGAATCTTTGATATTCTATCTGGAATACTGGTATATCCCCAGGACGTCAATATTTCTATAAAAATTTTCAGCGCAACGATCACTCCTTAAAAACACCTTTATTCCATCGTAATAACACAGCATCTGTTATGGACCATTTTTTTTTTATAGCTGCTTGAAAAGTATGATAATATCTAATTCTAATAATCAATCAGGGATGTCTTATCTTGGTCGTTGACCAATAAGCTTCTTGCCGTAGAGTAACGGCTGCAAGTGATGTCATTCCTCAGATTGCAAGGGTCAACGTAGAAGGAGCGAACGTGTTCCTGGGACGGTTGTGGTCTGTGCACAGAATCGGTCTTTGCTACGTCATTTGTCAAGCGAATTCAACTTGAATTCACGCTGAACGATCTCGCTGTGATAATATCGGGAAATTAATTAACCGCCGCTTAACCGAGCGTAAATAACGATCACCTTATAGATTTTACTACTTCGTTTTTGATTTACACACCAGTGATTTAACAGTCATGTAATGACTTTCGATTGTCCTTTGTGAAAGATGAAAACTTTCCACTAGTCCATTGCGACAAACACTTCGTAGTGTCGTAGTTTACCTTGTCGTGTCATCAAACCCCATGATCACTTTTAATATTTATCTGTCATGAATTAATCACAGATTCCTATAATTACACAGGAGAGTAATGTCACTTGAATAATTATCAAAGTCCTTTCAATCTTTCTCCAAGTGAAAATTGATAATGTCAGCTTTTTCAGGGACTCTGAAAATTCGTCAATCAAGAGAATATCGTTATTTTACAAATTTTACATGAAAAATTGTATATCTGTATTCGACTATCGTTACGTAAACAGAAATCCAAATTGTCCATTTTTCAACAACAAAAAAATTGTAAAAAGGTCCATACACTGACAATGAGTCACTGGTACGGATTCATCCCAAGTTACAAAGCAGGGAAACCAACAGTGTAAAAGTGGGTAAGCACCTGGTCCCAGGTATGTATACCTTAACCAAAGTATTTTGGGCCTACTAGATGCCCAAGGATTGGGTCCCAATATCCAAAAGTTTGAATGCGTGGGTGCATCAGTCTAGGGATCCTCCCTTTTCTTCTTCTTACCTTTTTTTTTTCTAACCTTGCCTATACCTACTAGACATACTCTCTCCCTCTCCCACCAATCTTATCCAGCTGATGTTTGTCTTCCTTCCGTTATATAGGCAGCAGCTGTTTCGAATAATATTCCAGCGACGTGGCCTCCGCTTTTTTTTGTACAAAACTCAAAAGGATCGTCGCATGGCCAGAAATCAAGGTCCGTCGACAAAGAACTACCAAGACCGTAATACCGCGACGCTCTTACGTACGCCCGGCGACGCCTAGCGTCTCCATACAACGAAATTCAAAGGAGAAACCAGATAAAGAATTTTGTTGTGTATATATCCCACCAGCTGATTTCCTGTAACGCTCTATACTAGCTTTTGTCATTCTATATATTTTCAGATCGGCACGTCCCACGCTCTGGCTACACGTATATTTGATCCACATATGTGAATCGATTACAT
Source organism: Hartigia nigra (assembly GCA_031001745.1). NCBI lineage: Eukaryota > Metazoa > Arthropoda > Insecta > Hymenoptera > Cephidae > Hartigia > Hartigia nigra. The sequence continues at coordinate 486,937 of JARPRG010000127.1, read as the reverse complement.
ACAATGCCCATACCTATTCTACCTACCTACCTACCTACCTACCTACCTAACTTACTATCAGTTAACCAAGTACCGGATTCTGCAAGAAAAAAAATCTTTACGGACCGTTAGATAAACTTGGCTTGTCGCCTTGCTAGCAGATACGTTACGTACAGGCCGCTACTGCCACGATGTGTACGAAGTCGAAGAATTATGAACGCACCGGTATATACGTATATATGTATTTTTCTATGTTAGTGGTAACTCGCAATCTCACTGCTTGCCCGTTGCCGATAAGGAGACTTGTATACTTGATACTAGGCAGTATTGGTGAAGTAGGTAGAATCAGTGAGGAGAAGCAATACGAAGTTATTTTTTTTATACTACAGTGCACAGTGCTTTGCCACACCTTGGGGTACTGACCCTGAGAACAATATTTCTTAGTAAATTCATTAGCCGCGTAATTAGAATGAACTAAGGATACTTTTGTCTATGCTAAACTGAATTTCATGAAATTAACTCGCACACAACGTAATCTCTTTATATATTTTGAAAATTGTATTTTGATAAACATTAACGTTATCAAAATTTCTAATGGATTATTTATGACAAATATCTCAAGAAAATTTACCTAAAAAGTACAGCCACATTTTCCCATGTCAACAACGATAAATGTATTTTTTTGGTCTGGAAACTAGCAGGAATGAAAATGAAAAGAAAATTTTTAAATATTTTATTTTTTTCTAACTACTGTATACGATCGATGTACTCGATGCACTCTAGTAAGAGAAGTACCAGCTGGCCAATCCAGGTGTCATCTCTTCTTCAACCATGTCTCTTCTAATCTCGTTACCGTTCCTGTTAACCTGTACAACATGTCGGCAGCCAAGGAACACGATCGTCAGGATCGATCGGTGTTAGAATTCAGACAGACTTGTAGTCAAACAAGCCTCCACCTACCTTCACTCTCTAGTTAGACGGACGGATACGTAGTTATATCATTAGAGTCACGAATAATTTTTTCTTTTTATATGTTTTTTATTCATTTATTAACTACCGAGATATGATCAGATGAAAAAAAGAAATGAGGGTCGTTAAAAATCACTTATTTGGAATTACACAGGTTGTTTTACTCGATACGTTTAAAAATTGTACGTTTGTAAAAAAAAAAAATTGTAATGATCTCCTCTCTGTGACGGCTGCACTGTCGTTTTCGTAAATTAGAAATTCACCAAATGGACTTTATCGATATCACTCGTTACTTAGTCGCTGGTGCGTTTCTTTGTGGCCGACCGCGAGATTGTCGCTGGTTAAAACTTTGCCGAACGTCATTCGCCACTCTGGAAACGCGCCTTTGGCTTCCAACTCGAGTTTCTATGAGTAAGATGATTACGCGCGAAAGGATTTGCGTGTGCAATCACGAGCGGAAGAGAATGTCGCGCTGCGACAGGAAATGAAGAAGAACGAAATCGTCATCTTGACTTTCTACTGCTATACGTATATATCTATATATATTTATTCAATCCACAATCCCATATTCATAAATGTCACGTGCAAGATATAAAGTGTAATAAAAAATGCAATATTGAATTCAATAAAAAATACAATATTGATATTTGATCATTTACTTGACATTAGTATCAAACTGATATTAGAAATTTAAAATCCCAATCATTTTGAACTTGGCTAATTTTCCAAAATGTTCGAAACGCGCTTCTTTTCTTCAATTTTTTTCTCTTTTTCTTTTTTCATCACGTTTTAGTACGCGGTCCCACGTAACGGATGCCATTGGTCCCTTATGACCTGGATGAAAGGATTTTCCATTGGAAAACTGCTGCAGTCTATGGTTGTACGGTGCCTTTTCGGATGATTCTTTCCATCCTGCCAGAAGCCACGTGCAAGTTTCTACTTGTGCCAGCTGACGACCGTCATGGCGGCACCGGTTTCCAATAGAAATCAGCTGTCTCTCACATCCATTATCCTTCCATCCTTCTATCCTTTAGATATATCCAGGGGATACATAGGAAACAAAGGCAGCATGATGATATTGTAGTATCCGACGCTAGAAATTGTCTACACTCTCTTTGTATTTTACTTCGAAATCACGCTCTTGGTATCATTACCTTTTTTTCATTACGTAACTTTGACAAAGTCTCTTAGAAGTATCTTGATTACGTATCGTTCAAGAAAAATCCAATTGGACGTTAAACATTCTTGCATTACAGTATTGCACTTGTAGCATTGAAAGTTTCGAACGTGAGATAAATAATACATAAAATTTATTTTCAAATGGCACTTCAGCCTTGTCAATGATTATCATTAAATGGCTGTATTGCAACTATGACAAGGGCCTTGACTCGTAATCCATGAGTTACTGGGACAATGAACTAAAACTATACTTATATGGTGGACACTACAAGATATAGTAGTAACTATTCTGTCAATAAGAAATTCCTACAGCACTGCATTCAATTATGCAATAGTACATCAGTCTAGGATGTATATATCTATACCAACAAGCCAACCAGATTACAATATATATCCAGCTAAGAATAATCCTATAAGAGTGATAAGGTTCACGTGATAAGACAAGCACTGTAGGTAGAAATCATACTAAATGTACACAGTGGTGTAAGTATCTCTAGTCCAGGTAAAACGGTACCTGCAAACCCACCTTTTCTCAGAGGGCCCAAGAAGGGTGAAATGGTATGGCAAAGAGAAAAGAGCAGGTGGGACTGTAAATGCTTTAGCTCGAGTATAGCAATGTAACCCAAGGGTTAGGTATATCCAATTATTAAAATTAGAGGCTCTATCACCTTCGATGAAATACCCAAAGAAGGTATAGGGAACCAAAGCTTGTCCTACACTACCTACATCTTTTCAATCCCTTAAAGGTACAAGCAGAGTCACCCTTAGTACGTATCTAAGGGTTCTTAGTTTCCGGCTACAGGGTAGTTGGGCTCGTGGAAAGGATGTTAGATGCGCTATAAAATTCTATCCACGGCATTTCAAGTCTAGAGTAATAAATAAGATCTAATTGGAGTATTGTAATTTCATTGCTGATACGCAGACAGTATTGTATCAATGAAATGTTCATATGGTAAACGAGATACAGCAATGTCGACCTTAAGCCTGATTCTTATGGCCTCCTCTATATACTCAATGTCGTCCATCTACCTCGTGGTCATTGTCCCATGGAGGTACTATCTATTGGGTCCAGCTGCATCCTCGATGGTTTATATATAGTGCGGATGCCACTATAGGTACACGTTTATGCTACTCCGGGCTCCGAACCTGACAAAAGCTGACCTTCGGGCTGACATTCACTCCACGTCCTCTCTCTTTCTCTCTGCCCCGCTCCCCCTCTCTCTTTATCTCTCTTTCTCTCTCTCGTTCCTCCTACCTACGCTCTTCGCTTCTCCTCACTCTCTGCGTGTCTCCTTTCTTTCTTCCACTACGCTCCTCTTTCTTTCCCTTTCTCTACCGAGCCGGCTCCGGGCCCTACAATCTTCTTGGGACTGGACCCAGCCACTGCCAAGCACAAAGACCCGTCATTCCAGCCAACTCCCCGCGGGTGTCCTTACCGAGAATACTTTTGGGCCCCTTTTTCCAAACCAAATTCTTCACAAGGATCTTTTGGGCCTTATGGTTATCACTTTCATCACTTGTTTTTTTTTTTTTTTTTCATTTAGATTTTTGTTCTTATCGTTCATGATCCGTAAGGAGAATTTATCCTTTCAGGAAGTCGCTTCGATCGACTTGATACTCGATGATCGTGTCCTGGTGAAAAAGTACCTACTGAACAGCCCAGAAAGAGGGTAGGGGGGCGCCGACCTCGAGATACTCATGGAGAATGGCCACGAGCGCCAATGAGGCTTTTACGAGCGTTCTCTTTGACGAATTCGGCCGACCGACGTCTTTCTCGTGTAAACGAGCAGGTCCGGGTCGTTGCTTTTGCCGTTCAGGTCGCTTTTGAATAAGTAAATTGTGTATATATGCGTATGGCAACTTTGGGATAAATCTGTACGCAGGTCCCATCAGTGCCAGGACACGCAGTCACGCACCGCGTATATGAGATTAATTTTTTCAGAGAAATATATGAAATACGAGACGCGGACGATTTTTATTAAATGAAAATTCATAATCCTTTCTCTAGACTTAATCCTATATACGTTGTACAATATAGTACACTAGGAATTATAACGAATAACGTATACGCATACTGATAATTAAATACACGATGCATGATCCTCGATAAAATTAGTATCTGGGGACGATTTTGAAGCTTCTGAAAAAATTCATTCTTTATGTCGAAATTTTATATTCATCGCTATTCCCTTCTGTGAATCGTTATACACGGTTCTATGCATCCGACATATTTAATTATACCTCATATTTGCACACAATGCAAGATTACTACATTTTCACGCTATATAAGAACTGTTCTGCGTTAAATTTTTTTGTTTATATTTCATTCCTACCACGTATAGATTTTGAGAATATTTTAGGTGTCAGCTGACTTGAAATGAACTTAAGTTCTTAATTAAATTAATACTACTCGTTATTTTAGAACGTGAAAAAAGAAAGGGTTGAGAAGACAGGACTGTTACAACTAGAGTTATACATGGCTATGGGATTCTCAGAGTTTTATTATTTCCCAGAGGGCACGTAATGGAGGTATGTTTTCGGTACCCTTACGAGTCTTGGATCTCAGGTCAGGATTTAGGTGGGATCTCTGCTTTGTCGACTATCCACAAGGTTTCAGGCCGTCTGACACGGCAAAGACCTTAAGGATTCCGTTTACCTGTCGAAATAAAAGGACTGCATTGCCTGGAACAGTCTACAGAGTTATATCTAAGTAAATATATTTCTCCTTCCGTAAGCACTGTATTATATTCGCAAACTATCCAATACGATATAATATGCGAATCTCTAATTTTAATAATACATTTTTTGTTTTATTTTCCCACAACAAACTTACCCATTTGTAGTATATTCCGCGTTAAGCAACTATCACGCGTAAACTGACAATAGACTAGACACGGTGAAAGTTGTCAGTCGATATACCCAAGGTATTCAAAAAGTTCCAGCAACATGCTCATGAGCAATGCAACAAGGCCCTTCAAGGTGTGCCGGAAACGTTATTATCGCTATATACAGCAACTCAACCAGACTGACTCGTATCGTTAAAAAGACACATTCCTTAGGACATTAGGAAATGGAAAAAAAGCAATGCACAGCACTCGTAAAAAGTGAGGATATTTTTAAATCCAAAAAATAAAAAACAACAGTATCAATACATATGACAGGACGAATAAAACGTTTACATTGCTTCTTGAATAAGATGGGAATGTAATTTTAGGTTTATATATACATGAGTAAGGGACGCTTCTGAATTTTGGTTGGCCGAAAGACCTTCGCCCGATCATAGTTCGCCCGTCCTTTCACCTTTCCCTTCACCGTCATGGCATTTGTCATTCCATTTAGTCCAGACCTTAGAGCGACTTCCTTTTACCTGGAGCTTTGGACCCAGGTTGAAACGAAGGGCCCCGTTGGCACCGTCTGGGACCGTGAGTTCCAAGGTCTTGCTCCGTCCCTCCGTTAAGTTTCCTGCGATGATATAGTCGCTGCGTTCTACGCTCTACCGCGAACCCCAAGACCGAAGTTCCCTTCTTCTTCCTTTGCCTTTAATACATACATTGCTTCACTCTACGAGTCCACATTCTCTCCCCTATTACCAAGCATTGCTGGTATCTTATACCCGTCTTTGTCTTACTACAACTCTATTTCTCATTGTCTCTCTCTCTCTCTCTAGTTACGCGTACAAGACTACAAGTCTTGTATACAAATTCCACTGACGTGTTCATACGGAATTAAGGAGATGCCATTCATCCAAATAGACCTCATATAGTAAGAACCTCCTTGATAACAATCTTAGTACGTAAGAGAAGGCTAGGTATACTTCTCTATTCCCTAAAAATCTACGAGACGACCCCAAGTGTCGTTCTGATTATAAAAATGGGTGTTAATACAATTTACATGGGTATTGACAGAAATCCAAGTGCGAACTACGTATGTTAGACATTTGGTAAGAAACTGTCATACAATTTATTAGACGTATAGCTGATCACTACCAGGCTGCCGTTTCTTGAATCGTGCTCATTCCGAATTTGGATTACCAGGAATATACAGTATACATACATACTATATATGTATATATACAGTACTTTTCATAGGAAAAGTATAGTAGCCATCGACAGCCTTTTAAAGTCAGCCCTAAAGAATCTAGCCTGGAATAAAACTGAAATGCAGCGACGTCAATGCAATGTACGAGATCGAAGCACTGTATATAGTTATAGAGCGAGGAAAAAGAGAGTCACTGCGAAACCCTAGTGCACGAGGGTTGTTCCCCTAGATATATGTTCCCATATCGTTTCTCTTGGTACAGTCGGTGCTGTGACGATGGCAACACAATAATGCCTACGTTCAGACCGGTAGCAAAAGCAGGAGCAGCAGCAGCAGGAGCAGGAGCAGGAGCCACAGCGACACGGCAAAGTAAAAGTGCAACAGCGTATGCGCGGTGTATATCCCCCTCCGACTGTACACGCTGCAGCGTGTGTCGCGGGTTGGAGACTGTACTTCATGTTGTATCCCCACTGGCGTAGGTATAGTGGCATGCGCGTCTCGACGCTACGGAGCGTCGCTGTTCCTCAGTCACCGCTGGGCCGTCGCCGAGGCAGCACCAATGCTCTGTCTCGTATTTTTCGAATGTTCGCGTGGCTTTACCTACCTTTAATTATTGATGTCTGGTGCGGCACGAAACCACTTGATTTGTGAACGACGTGGAAAGCAATATATCGAGTATACGTGGGTAGTGGTGTTGTGCGCGACTAGTGCAATAAAATTAATTATCAAACAGCGTTGTAATATCATTGGTGCGCGCTCCTTGGATATACGTACGCGATATGGATTGGGCAGTTAAGGCACGACGAACGTAAGTCCTATGATGACTTAATATCTGTTATCAATTGTTCAGTGTGATTTGTGCAATTTATATACCGTAAAATCCTTGTACCGAGGGCTCTCTTCCATCAGATATCATTATCGTATATGTAATTTTGTATATTCCCGTCTACAGGAGCAACCCTTTGTTTCCATGTTAAGCTTTGTCTTCAGCCTGTACCCATACAGCTGGAAGGATTGGCAAGGATGTGCAGAAAGGATCAGAGTGCGAAGGAGGAGAGCCCTCATGAGTGTAACATGTGTGTCCCGTGAGTGAATAATTATTTATAATTATTTATGGATAAACGAATATAGGCTCTTGGTATACATATGACGCTCGGGTAAAGCCCAGGACCTTAGGGATTGATTGCATTAATAAGTATAATTATTGCGTACTTCACGGTGCATACTGCAATGCCATAGCGAGTTGCAGGATCGTGTGTGAATATTAAATGTTTATGCAGTATATGCAAGCGTGCGTAATCGTGCGTGAATTTCGTAGTATCATATGTGCTGTGTTGAAGCACGAGGGACAACTGTCGTTCTGATTATGAGCCGTATATGTTACATATATATTTATATGCATACGTTTACATGTACGATTCTTTAAGAACGCTGGTGCTCGAACAAAGGGGTCTTTATGTTTCGGCCATAAGGCTTCCCGATACAAAAAAAGTCCTGGTGCGTGGTTTTGTGCGTTACTACGTTCTTCGTAGACGTCGGCCGACGACAACGATTAATCCGATTCGGACGGTGAATCGTTCGATTCTGACAATAAGACGGGAACTAAGAGAGAGAGAGAGAGAGAGAGAGGGAGGGGAGAGTAGGGAAGAGAGACCGAGTGAAACAGCGAGAGAAAAAAGAAGGAGAAAAAATTCGAAATGTCGTCAAATAATCGGGCGCGGCATTGTTTGTCATCGATGGTGACATTTCTACTGAAACCGACGGGCCACTTTCCAACGAGCGACAACTCCGTTTAGGATCCACTCTCGTTACGCCGACTCTTTCGGTTCTTGGAAAGTCTGTAGTTTATACTTGAAATTTTGTTCCGTGGGAAATTTATCGTCGGATTCATGTGCATAGAAACGCATACGTATGTGAGTCATTCACGCGTTCGTGGAAAATCTGCCGAGAAAACCGTAAAAGGATCAAGGTGTTAAATATCTTATGTGTTTCATAAACACGTTTTAATTAGCACCAAGATAAAGAGACATACCTATGTCCCCACGAGAAGAAAATAGCGAAGGAGAGTGAGGAAGAGGGAAGAAAAACAAGAGAGAAATGAAAATCAAAAATTCTCACAGTCCCTAACTCGTTTTCTGACGCACGTGTGTATAAAGATGGCCGTACCGATTTTGCCAGGCCATAATTTTTCTATTCGAGCAATCGAATTGCCCCGGGATAATCAGAGTCGATTTCTGATCTGGCTTGATCGTGCAATTGCCAGGAAGGGAATATAGATCGAATCGATTGAGCCTTTTTTGGATATACTTCACTGCCAATTACACCGCTAGAAATGAAACTTTCAGAATTGTGACGTTTTCCCAAGTTACTTGATGTAAGTTTACGGTACCTGTAGTAGGCATTGGTTTTACCTGGAATATAAAATCCAGGCTTAGTTCACTCAAAGCCACGTTAATTATGAACAATTTGAAAAGTACAGTAACTACGGGAGGGAATAACACGCAAAGATATTATCCGTACAATACGTATTCGATGCAAATCAATAGAATTTTATAAGGCTGATAACCCTCGCATTGGGTTTAACTACCTCGACTTTACCTACAGTGCGTTTCAACTTCGTCAAGTCTAAAGCATCATGGCCACTGGCTCGACCGTAGAGCATAACTGGTTTGAAGGGCCGTTTGCCTCAAAATTCCAGACAAAGTACTGGCAGGATGTTACCCGCCTGCCAGCTTGCTTACCAGACCCGGCTGCCTTGCAGTTGGTAAGGCTGCCACAGTCTGCTGCCAAGAGATTTATCCCCTTGAACTTTTCTATAATAATTTTCTTTTTTTAGTCAATGATATAATTACAACTCAATGCTACATATTCAGACTATCCCTTGACACATCAAATTGTTTATGAAAAGATCTTATCATCAATCCCTAAGTAAGCAAGTATTACCTACAGCGTTATTAAACTTCACAACGTCAGTATAGACGTCTCGAAATACATACCAGTTTTGCGTTAGCAGCCACGTGTGTGCCAGTCTTTGGTAATTAAATACCCGACGAAAGAACAACGCCTTCCCGCTTTTTTCCACTTATT
>JARPRG010000127.1:459098-477585 GCA_031001745.1 Hartigia nigra | reverse complement strand
CTCTCTCTCTCTCTCTTGACATAGCGAAATCCGAGTGTCTGGTAACTGTGGAAATTTTGAGAATTCCATCTGAGTGTTTAACCGAATGCTGTTAAACTTTTGTTCTGCACTCATAGTTTCTTTTCTCTCTCACTCTCATTCTACTCTTCTCCACTTCGAACCACGTACTTTGCTCTGCTCTCTCGTTGTACTCACAAATTCGCGACCTTGAAGCAGCTTCGCTCGTCAGACTGCTTTACCGTAGCTCTCGACCTACGTTATGTAAAGGCGCCTAGGCAATCGTATGGAAATCCCCTTGAGGATTGGTAACGCAAAAAAGGAATCAATTGATTCGAAGTAACATGGAATATGGAGTCTCAAGATATCACGAGCTTCTTTTTTTCTTTTTCCTTGCTCTCGCGCTTCTATTTCAAATACCACGGAATAATCGATAAGGAATCGGTACGTCGTGTCTGTGTAGTATAACGTATTGACATATTTTATTAACACCTGGCCCCACTTGTATCTTCTTATTGGGTACTCTCACTCTTTTTCTCGTTGTTCTCACTCTTATTTTCATCACACAAGTCAGACGCACATGTGCAACTCCATTCGTTCATTCGCTCTCACATTTTTATCATTACAATCTTTGTCCACTTGAATGTGACATTTCTACGATTTTACCTACTACATACTCATCGAGCAAACGGAGACAAAAACAAGAACTGACGGTTATCGTATTTTTTCTTTCAGACTGGGCCGTTTTGTACCGAGCAAAAATGAAGACACGAGGTATCGATTCTTAGGCATTCTCCTATTATTTATCTTAGGCGGGAAAAATAGTTGATTTTTAAATAAAAAATTAAACGTTGCATATATATATATATATATATATAATGATTATCATGAATACGTTAGTATGGTGATTGCAGTATGGATATATGACTTTATGGGCGGTGCTCAAAGGCTAATTTTTATAGACATGTATGTATGTATATATTGCTTGGTCAAATCATATACATATACGTGCGCGGAGATCAAGAAACAAGTTTCATGGGAACTGAATTGACGCGCAGCTCAAAACACATTAAACTCCATTCCAGAGGACCGTCAACTACGTGGGTGATTTATTTGCAAATGAAAATAGCGTTACTCCAAACTGTTAGTAACATGCTTGTGCTTTTGTGTTATATATATATATATATATATATATATATACATATATATACATATATATATCTGTGTATGCGCGCGCGTCGAGACTGTGTCGTCATCGGAGCAGCTGTTTTCATTCAACGTCGCCCTTCTTAGTTAGCGACTTCCTCTTGATGTCGGCTTAATTACGCGGTGTCGTGCGTTTTTTCCTTGCTCTTTCATTGAGAGCACTTTGAAAAGATAAGATGTCCGAGTGTAGCTACTGGGTTATACAAAGTGAAATAAAATCTAGAAGTATACAGGTACCAGGGAGTGAAGTACCATGTCGTCGCGACGGCACACCAACAGGCCTAAGGGGAAGTCTATTCAAAGAAACAAAAAGATCGTCCAGTCGTTCATAGACGGATTTATTAATTTTGTATAATATTGTTGTTTCTTTTTTGTCGTTTAATTTGTCAAATTTTCCGAAACAATTTTTTTTTTATATTTTCATTTATTTTTTTTTTGTGGTAATATTTCTTTGAAATACGTCGTTGAGAAAAACGTACGAAAAAAAAAAAAAAAAAAAAAAAACTTGGTCTCGACGTCCATGCCAACTTTCCAAAATGAAAGAAGTCGTCGGGAAAGGGATAGGAGCATCCCGGCGGCGCCAACGTCGCCAAATGTACCCAATGTTCTACGTACGTCTGACGGAACCCAAAAAAGGACCAAGTTTCCAGTCGATCGTCAAGACGGATTCTACGACTTGGATTAAGCGGCTGACAACTTTTATAACCTAATCTAATCCAACCTGTGTATCTGCTTCACGATGGCTGAATCTCATCGTGCACAGCCGACGAATCTGTTTTTCGTAACCCCCATATCTCCATTCAATATTTTATTCAGTCTGCTCTCGTTTTCTCTCAATCTTTCGTCTTATACTGTTTTTGCTTCTTTAAATCTTAATAAGATTCCACTAACAGATTAAGGCTAGGTAGAATCTCGTCGCGGCACTGCCAACTGTGCTTCATCGAATCTTCGTTTCTCGTTCAAGGTCGTATCTCGTCTTCTCGGCCTAGAGCCAAGGTGCCCGATCCCCGAAGTCTTGGTCACGGTCCTGACCAGTCAGTGCCGTATCACTGCCGGGTATCTGGAATAAGTACCGTGGCTTAGTTTCCACCGTGAAGAGTTTAAGCAGAGTTAAGCTGCCTCATTGGTCAATTCCATTCAACTCCTATAAAGTGACTGGGTTAACTCTTTTTAAACTCGGCACGGTGGAAAGTAAGCTCGCGACGCTTAACGATTGAACGTATTGTTAATTAATTGCAATGGGGATTCGCTTTTAAAATATATTGCGCCTGTTGAATTTCAATCAAGTCGTACCGATCGTGAGTGACAGATCGGTTCGAGTCATTCTCATCAGCGAATTCCCTCTTACTCACAGGTCTTCTGGCTGATGGACAAATGTCAGCCGAGCAAATTACCAGCCACGGATTTCTTTGAAAGTCAAATATAATTGGAATAACGTAATACTGTGGAATCTCATGCTTTTCTTTTTCGTAATGGACATCATCGATCAAACGTCAACGCGCTTCTTCGCTTTCTAACGATTTTCTAGTATGGCTTTTAAATTAATCTTTATCCCACCTCTCCCCCTACTTGCCCTTGTAACGCAAATAGAATTTTGGATATTTGATTTTTTTTGCATAATTAATGCCTCTGAAAAAATGCCTTAACGATACTTTCTATAAAATTAACATTTACCAATTGACAAAGTTTACGTGGAAATAGATATTTGGAATTTCTATTACGTATACTTCGCCATTAGTAATATTAACAGGTTTGATTGTCCGATGGCTAAATTGGTGTTTTATATTTTCAATGACGATCAACGAGTCATCGATATCATCTTCCACGCTTTTCGCTTCTAACGTCATTCCACATTCCAAGTCTTATCTTTCCGTACGATATTAAAATTAGTCTTAAGGTTCTACCCGTATTTCCAAACTAGTAATTTCGCGTTCAGACGTAAAGACGCGGATGCTCTTCAAAAAAAGAAAAAAGTGCTCACGTACGTTGCCACACACGCCAGGCATAGGGAACATTTTTTTTCGTAAGCGACGATAAATATATTACCAAACAGACCGGGCTGCCCGCTGACCCATTTGTGAAACTGCGCGACTCTTGCCACACCACCTCTCTGCAAAGGTTACAAAACACTTTACGAATTACGCGGGCCGGCCGATCTGCCAGGGCCGAGCCGTAATATGCTCTGCAAAAAAAAAAAAAAAATCAAAAATCTTGAAATAGAAAAAAAGAAATATTTGTTTTCCTAATAAGTCCATATTGAACTTTGATGCGGTCAGATCGAACGTTACACAGTATAAATATGGACCTCGTCATAGTATGCATGTACGCACACGTAATTTCATGTATGATCGTACGTGAAAATTTCATCTGGGTTTCACGTCCCGCTCGAAAATGTTGTATTCCGTGGATTCCGCGCACCAGGAAGCTCTCTCGAGTGCCAGGTAAATTTGTCTCTCTGGAATTAACAGTTTCTATCTCACCGACCCACTTTCGATATATAGCTTAATGCATAACCTCGTATGTATACACCATGTGTAACAGTATGTATTCCAGTGACTGTAAAAGTATTGACTGCATTACGTGGTCACGTTGATAGACGAGCCTCTCCTGTTGGTATAGGCAACCAAATCTCATACGTTACAACCGCAAGTGCAACGCCCGTTACGTCTCTATGACGTTTTGAATGCAGAAGTCATGAGGAGGGACAAGAGAGAGGGAAATATAATTAATTCTCTCCGTGAGACATACGACAAAAGCACCGGCAAAAGTCGACTGTCCTTTGTTTGTTCACTGACAGCTCCTACGGACTCTCAGTCATTTGATTTTCTTTGGGACGATTACGATGCTCGATAACGTTTAACGGGAACGTCCATCTTTATCGATACGTATTGGTTCTTGCTTGGATACTTGACGTACGCGCATACGGATATACTGCGAGCAATGTCAAGAAGGGAAAAGAACAAGGAAATTAGCACGGATTTTGCAACACGGTTGTTACCCTTCGTAGAATGATAGTACCTGGTAATGGCAACAACGTGACTATCGTTAATATTGTTAAGTTGGATGTGTATCGATTATTATGACCTGCTCCAAAATCGTAGTAAATAGTATATATATATATATATATATATATATATATATATATAAAATTTAAAAGCGAAAATTTAATAGCGGTTAACATCTGGTAATATTTTGTTTCTGTATATTTACACGTCGAGTCTGACTTTTTTTTTCGAACAATATTTTTTTAACGGACGCTGTAACGTCCCGACGCTTTCCCGTTATGCATACGACATGCACGGTGTATATCTCTCGTATTGATATATCGGTATCGGTCAGAGACCTTCCCGCTGTGTCTAAACGAACACGTGAGACGTTGACTGATAACGCGAATATCCATCACGATGATAGATAGTGCATGGGAGGTAAGATCCTTTCGAAATGTTATTTTCGAAAACTTTGTACTATTTACGTGAAAAAAAAAAAAAATGTGTTGAGATTAAATGAAATTTCGTGTTTCGTTTATTGAAAAAAAAAAAACTTTTTTTTCAAGTCAACATACGATACTCTACGTTATTCACGGGTTTCCTTGGACGTATCCTTTGTGCAGTTGCTTTCCCTTTGTCTGGCTTCGGGGCTGATGTTTTTAGGGCGGTCACTACGGGGATACGAGAAAGGGCAACGCACATAAATGCACGTTCTTATGTGGCTGGAACTGTACACACGTGTGTACATATGCTTGGAAGCCGACCGAACCTCCGTCGAAGGTCATGGGATCGTTTCTAGCCATAGACCCGAGGGTTGAGACGATCGCAGACAGTCAGACAGACAGACAGGATTCCAGAAAGTCAAGGGATCGGGGAACTCATCGTGACTCAGTATTCTTTGTAATCCCGGGCATATGTTGAATTTAGATACAATGATCTGTCGCGATGAACTATCTCCATTTTAGGATATTCACTTACTTGGTCTGTCTGTACGTTTCAAATCATTGTATTTGAATCACGTTAAATTAACATCCTAAGATTCGAAATCTACTCACGTGGTTGATTCTTCCGAAAAAAAAAAAGAATCACCCCAATAACAGACCCTCTTTGCTACGTATAACTGCACTACGCGTATGCAGTGTTGCATTTGATCAAGCTTCTCTGTAGCCTCCATATGGTACAATACTCCCGTATCTACTTTGCATGCGGGTACAGTCCCTTGTGTGTTCAGAAAGAAGTTTTTTTTGAACCCTTACAAAGTTTCCCAGGTACTCGATTCTTGAGGAAGAGGTTACGACGAAGCGAGTATAGATAGGGGAAGGTAGTGGGTCTTTGGGTACTTCTGGCAGTAGACAAGGGCTTTGAGGAATTCGTCTGGCTTATGGCAACAGAACATTGTGTTGTGAGATCATTTCTATGAACGGACACAGTTCTAGTAGACTGATCATATAGTCCGATCTTGTTCTGTGAATGAACGTTAATGATTTTTATGGACGTAGTCTTATGCTCCAATGGGTCTTCTTCGTCAATGAACTTGTTCGTTAAACACTGGACGACTTGGATTGACCCCAGATGACTTTTACGCAACTGTCTTCCTCCTCGTGCGGGATACCGAGAAGCCGGGATGAGATGAGATGACTAGACTAGTGTTGCAGATGAGGAAGGAACGTCTCGTGGGAACGTGACGAGTTCTCAACACGCTCGGTGAGACGATCGGAGCGATACTGGAAGAGCGACAGGGATTCTGCGAGAATTGGCATGATAGCCACAGTGACGTAACTCTTGAGCGATCCTCTGTTATCTCCCAGAATTAGCTGACGGAGAGATCCCTAACAGATGGACCAGACTGATCTGGATCATGCAACATCTCCGTACCACTTAAATAATGTTACAATACTGTTCAGCGGCTTGAGATGCTGTGCTCAAGAGATTATTATTATTTTTTTTTTTTTATCAAACTGGCCAACCTGGTCCAGGTCTGTCAGAGGGTATATTCCTACGGGCTGGTCAGGCTGGTTATATTGGCTAGGTTCTACTGAGTTCCAGACAAAGCGGACAAAGGCCCAGATCTAGACCATTGGGGTTTGATCCTCCGTTACGGGCCCACACGTAGGGACTACCTAACCTTCCACCTTTTTTAATCTCCCCCCCCCCCCACCGCCCCCCACTCCAAGTGTATTTCTCTCTCTCTATATCCTCTGGGTATTCTCATCCTCTCTCCCTCTCTCATTCCTGTCGCCATGTCGGCTGAATACTTTCACTGGTTTCACGGCCAGCAGACACGTTACACGATGCTAATAATACCCGTTGCGTTCTACCATCACTTTGCCATGTCTCTACGTGCAATGTACCCATGTAAGGTACGTACATGCCTGTCGATCACTTTACGCCCAAATATCCTTGTTCATACTCGATACGCCATTGGTCGACGACCTCACCGCTGCCTGTTCGATGACCGGCCAACTACGATCGAACTCGCAAGATACTGATTGGCCTGTATCGATTTGACCTCGACCTGTCTTCCCCACAATAAGAGCAGCCACAGTCCTCGAGACTGATCCGCACCACAAAAGTGCAACCGCGGTGCATCATCCGTTGCATCTCTCGTCCGTTCTGATAATACTGCTCCGTGGTTAAATACGATCCTGTTATCCATTACGATGTTAAACATCGAATCAGTGGGGACGTGCATGTCACGATTACGTAGATAACAAATGTCACGGAGCGTTAACGGAGACTGTACTATCTGTGGAAGCATGTGGATTTAGAATAAACAAATGGAACTTGTATGAAGTGCAAGCACGGATATCAAATCGGCTGACGTAGCAGATAGGACGCTCGCTCCTTATTAGATATTTCAAAATCTGCATCCCGGGCCCACTCGTTAGCAGCCATTGTCATTTTACGCTTGTGTACAAACTAACGAGCTTTAAGCTATTCTCACACACGTGTCCTGCTACCTAGTCATTAAATTAGGTAACAATGGATGGACGGATGCATATATATCTCCCACTCCTCTCTGTCTCTCTCTCTCTCTCTCTCTCTATCTATCTCACGTACACGTACCAACCTCGTCACATTCTTTTCCTCGCCGTTCTCTCTTTCTCTCTCACTCAGCATATACGCACCTATCCTACGTATATACCATCGCTCAGAATATCATTCTCTTACTCTGTCGCGGTCACATAGTGGGAGAAACGACGAAGGATGCCGTGTGAGTCGGTCGGTGGGGTCGAGACCAGACAAGGTCACGGTTACCAAGTGCCTCTCGGTCGGTAGGTTGGTTGGTATCTGTCGGACAGGCAGAGACGGCCATCTTGAGTATATGCGTAGCATCATCAAATGCACTCAGAATAAACGATAAACGACGACTACCTAACGTTCGACTGCCGATGCATTTTCTGCCAAGTTCACTAGCAAAGTTTCGTTGCGATTACGTTCACCTAGTGCATACGGATACCCTCCTTGCACTCCGTCCAGAGTCGTCTGTCGTATACGGTGGATTTGATTTTTGTTTCATACAAATTTTCGTCGATAACCCATTGATTGGCTGCGGTCGAGCCACTCGTCGTTTTGGGTAGTCGCAGGGCCGCTTGATCCGACCGTAAGAAACAATGGTGATTGTCTACGAACGTTTACAGCCTAATTATGTGAACGCGAGTCCGAGCATGGCGTACTAACAATGCTATAACTCGTAACAATGTACATTGTTCATTGTCTAAGTGCGGGCTCCGTTTCTTCGCGGTTTACTGACTACCCCGCTTATAACCTAACTTGCCCGTGCATCCACTTTTCTCTTTCTTTGTCTTTTTACGTGTTTAGCGTTATATTTCCAGTGCTTTGGATCGCCGCAATGGATGCGTCCCTGTTGCCGATGCACGTGCGTGAGACAGTGACGCGTTCGCTCTGGACCGGATACTCGTGGTGCAAGTATACCTTGCTTCTTGCTCGTGCTTCTAATACAAATTTGTAGTTTATGGGATAATTAGTGACGTCGATAAACTTTTGATTTTTTTGATTGTTAACAAACAAAAAATGTTATTTTTTTTTTAGTTATTCTGTTTTTCACGCTTGCCGTGAACGAAGCTTTTAACATGGTTGCCGGGGACTAACGCAAGGACACGGCTGTCGGAAACCTGTCGCGAAAAACCTACACGAGGCGTATACGTGCGTGCGTTGCATACGTGTTTTCAATCGACTGTCCTATCACTGCCATACGCGTTATATACACAGTGCGCGCTACGTGTCTCCTCCTCGCCTTCTCTCCTAGGCCTCAGTCGTAGCCGTCAAGGGAAACAGTATTTTCTTGACATCTCGCGCCTTTCGTTTTTCCTTCGATGGGAGTTGGTCCTTGATAAAATCTTCTTGCCTCGATTCTCAATTTCATCATTACCAAGTAGATCGCAAGTCGAGTCTCTCGTAGAATTCCGATAGCGACGATTGCCTCCTCCATTGCGCTTTGGCTCCTTTGACGACTGGCGACAGGAGCCGTCGCTGTTGGTCGACCGTCGCTTATTGAAATATTCTTCGATGCCAGTCGACAGAAAGAGAAAAAAGGGAATTAAAGCAGACAAAGAAACTATCAAAGAAATGCAAATCGACGCAATCATCAACGACGTCTGGATGACTTCCCATGTGCCCAAGAGCAATTACAATAAAGCACACGAGCTGCCAATCGTCTCGTTCCGGATTTGGCAAAAAAGTTACCGCCGCGAGAAGGCCATTCCGTGAAGGTGGAAATAAGATGGTCAACATCGGTATCGGCAACTAAATTGCACGCAAGTGCAGTGTCTGCTATTGGTTGCTGTACACAGTGAACAGGTCTTTTCAGTTCTTCCATAAGGTCAAATGTTTTTTTTTCCCTTTCCATCCATATATCATTATCTACTTTGTTACTTCTTGCGAGTCGGTACCTCAAAATTACACATATATTATCTTACAGGATCAATGATTTTTTTTTTTTTCCCTTACACTTACGCATCCACCTTCACCTTACTCAAAAGTGGCAGGTACAGCTCTCACCGACGACTGCCAATTACTTTTACGAGTCTCGTTATCCTATATCGGGATCCTTTGAGTCCAAGAAAAAGTAACGGACTGTATCTTTTATTGTCTAATGGGTAGGCCAAGTCTGTGTCTTCGGTTGGGCTTTATTCATTTGCAAGGGGGGTGGATACTCGACACGTGGTATCACCTATGTATACATATATACACGCACTGTATTATGACCACTGTCGAAGCGTCGTAGAACGCACTCTCTTACCTTCCACGATAGTACAGAGAACGTCCGAAGGATAACCGACGAGAAAGGTTGCCGTTTTTATGCTTTTGCCTTCCTCTCTCCCCGTCTTGCAATTATTGCGAAACGCTTAACGAGCGCTCTGAAACGTTCTCTAATTCACAGCGGCTGGTCACTCGTTCGAGTGGAATCGTCCGAAGATTTTCTTAATTTTTCAGGCACGATCAAAGGAGCATTTGAATACATTAATTAAGTGAAAAGTGATAGGGTTGGTCAAGGTGTACGTTGTCGTGGGGACCATTTTATTCGTCGATCATTGATCAATTAATGAAGTTGATTTCGTAAGTATCTTGTTATTATCTCGTGCAGTTTGCATTTCATTTAAAGCATCCGCTTTCCTTTCTACGTTGTCAGTTTTTCCGTGGTCTCGTTTCTTTTCTCTTGGGTTGAGGTCCTTTCACTGAGAGAGGCCCCCACCCCCCACCCCCTCCCCCTTCCTCCCCATCGCGTAACAGACCCCGTTTATATCGTTCGATCGGGGACCCAACTATAATTACACTCGCTATACTCGAAAGGGAAATCTATTTCTCCAATCATTTCGTATTGCCGTCCCATTCGACGATATTAGGACTTAATGGTACGTGTTACGCCGAATGATTGCTAGGATAAGGAGATGGTAAATGGGACTAGATCGGGCCCAAAATGTTTATATGCCGATTAGCCAATATTTATTCTACGTGGGATGTATTGTGGGTATAGGAGCGATTGTCTCTCAAAGGTCGGGCCTGAATCTTTTGATTACTCGGCTCTGACGTGTAACGTGTGGGACGTTGAAAAAAAAACGAGCTACGGACCTGATTTGGCTGGCTGTACTTAATACCCAGTGAGAGAAAAGAATTAGTCCCCCTCGTCCTTTTACCTATAACGCTATTAGTTATTAAGCAAAAGGGAGTGGCGAATACGGGAAGTGGATGCGAACTAGAACGAAGTGGATGGAAGCCTTTTGTATGCCCAATGGCTTCCACTTCGAAGGGGCCCTATGGTGGTGATGGTGGTTTTAGCGCGGGGCCCACTAAACATCACGATACGGCCTTTGTCGTTGCAGCTGGTGAACAGGTGTGAGGGCGACGGCTCGTCAGCTGTTTCTAAACGCGATACCATGTCAATGCATATCCGCGTATGAACCCACCTTTATGTATGACTATTAGCCCACGCTTAACTTAAGTATCCAAAAATACTGGGCGTGTCAAAGCTGTGGTGCATTTTTGTACTTGGGTTTAAATATATATTTTTTTATATTGATTTATCTTATAGAAGAAAAAATAATGTCAATTTTTTATGAAATTAAATAAAAATAAAATGTTTTCAAAGTTCTTTGTTTCTTATCCAGAAAAATAACTAGTTAGTAACCGTACAGTCGTTTCAATGGTTATCAACAGCAAACGACTGGCGGTACCGTGCGTGCTGACTATGACAGTACCATTATCCCTTTCGTTTGATCGATCTCGTTGCTTCGAACGTCAACGTTTCCTTGCACGAAAATTGTTTTACAAAAAAAGTCTATAACGAGGTAAACGCGTAAAGCATACATATACTAGTTTCGTTCGTCGGACAGATGTGTACTTGGTGGATTATTATTTTTTTTTCATTCCATTTTCTTCCCTTGCTTTATTCGCTCTCTCTCTCTCTCTCTCTCTCTCTGTCTCTATCTCCGATAAAAAAGCTTTGTATCGTATCTCATGCGAACTGTACGGAAAAGAAAACCTTTGAATTCTCATCGACTATTTTCAAAGCGATACTCAAACGTCGCTCCTCTAGTGTCTCAGGGATACGGGACGAATTTTTCTCGGGGCATTTTTGTCGGTCTACTTGCGGGGGTGGAATGGACGACATGGTGAGACGAGAGGGGGATAGATTTGAGCTGGGTTTTGGGGGGCTGAGGCAGGGTCGAGGAGTGAGAGAGAGAGAGAGAGAGAGAGAGAGAGAGAGAATGAAGCCACGGATCAATACCACAGCCAGTCGCGCTTCTAGCACATTCAACATCCCAAAAGTTTCCATCGAAGCGTGCTGCATTCGTGCCGTCAAAATTCACCACAGAATCCAATAATACGGTCGGCTTCGAATTTTCCCACGGATCCTCTCTCTATCTATCTCGCTCGTCTCTGAAAGACAGGAAAGATAGATTGGAGAAAGGTCCAGAAATAGTTGAGGGGCGTTTCGATTCTCGAAGATTCATCGAGGCACCGATGAAACGGGAGACGAGAAACTATATGGTTTCATTCTTTAGGATTTTTCTTTGAATTTTTTTGTTTCGTTTATTTTACCTGAAAAGCGAAAATTATTTCTCTTTTTCCATACGCTTCGTAACTTCCTATGAGCTAGTATGTACATACGTGATCCGTAACCTGATCCTGTAGCATGTTCCGTTACCGAATTTCGAATATTATGGCTCCTCCTGTTATAAGGAACTAGAAGGAATTTTTGTTTAAATATTTTTTCTGTAGTCTCGATAAAACGCGCACCTGCCAATTTTCTCGTGTAACGCCTACAGTCTGTAATTCCTTGGTCTATTGCTTGATTGCTTATAATTAGAGGATGTTTGCCAGACGATGAGCGATTCGAAGCTCATGATCGATCTCTACCTTATTGACAGGTTACTTGTTGACTGACTGTACATTAAATCAAAGTCTGTATATAAAACCGATTGGAATTGTATAAATTCACGACCGTACATCAGTGCCGTGCATTTCCGCTCGTTGTAACAGTCGTTATTAATTCGAAAGGTTGGATCGATTCGGCGAGCCAGTAACATTACGGATTACGACTGTATTCACGGTGTAGCGAAAATGAAGGTGCAGACGCCACTTAAAAGGAAATAGGAGATTACTTTAATTGAGTTACGAATCGAAAAATTACCAAGGATTTTTACAGCGTAGACTAATCTCTCCTCTACGACGAAATTGACCCTGCAATGCTGTTCGGTATCTGCGGCCGGAAGTTAGCCACAGCGGAAGTAGCCGTTACGTCAATAAATGATATACCAGTAGCGTGTATTCTACGGTCTAGCACAATGTCCCCATTCATTCAGTTCAACACTTTACAGATTTTTCTAACCGATTGGCGAATGTTTGTCATTTAAAAAATTTGTCTTAATAATTTTCGTCGCCTGTCAGTGATCGAGGAGAAATCAATGATTATAAAGTGGATTTATGCTAATTCAAAGTAATGGCTAAATTCATGTTAAAAGACTTAGTCAGAGAATTAACCTTTTGCGCTCGAGCGGTGCCTCTCAGGCACCACTCGGATTGAGGCGGCTAATCGTGCGATAACGGTGTTTATTTAGATTTGGCCTAACGAATATCACTTCACGACCTCGCTACCTCCTATGACTTTGTAATCTAAGGAGGTAATGGCTACAAAAATGTTTTATATCAAAAACACTCGCGACCGCGGGTCAGACTCTATCTTCGACGTTATTTGGAAGTCCACTTTCTTGGCGATCAGAATATTTCTCTCAAAGTTACTGAGCCCAATAAGCATGGAATGCGAGGAACAAATTAGTTCAAGTGAAAACGAGTTCAACTTTTCGTCGACGACGAACGAAATTACATCTATACATAGGCCCGAGAAACCAAGTATGCATCTCGGAGATTGTTTTATAAAATACCATACGATGCAAAAATATAGAATGTAATGTTCAATCAATTTCTTTCCTTGAACTCTGAAGATATGTAAAATGTTAAAATATACAAGTTTAAAGTGTTATATTGTGTCTGAAATCATTTTAAGCTAACTGTAAAAAAATCTATGAAATAAGCGAGAACAGCTAACTCCTCTCGTATTGCTAGTTCGCTCGAGCGAAAAAGGCTTCGAGCGCAAAGGGTTAAAAAGGTGAATAGCAGAACGGTTAGAGAGGCATTAGAAAGTTAATTTTGCGTAACGAGTGTCTTTTTGGTTGCAGGTATAAAGCGAATCGTTGCGTGAGCGGGGGCGGCAGCCGCACTAGCGGGGCAACCGGTGCAACCGGGCCAACTGGGGCAACTGGCGGTGGGGGCCTCGTGAGCGGTGGAGTGATAGGGGGCCGCGGCGGCGGCGGCGGCGGAGGCGGAGGAGGCGGTGGATTGGGGGGAGGAGGAGGAGGCGGTGGAGGGGGTAGCCCCGGTAGGGGCGCTATAGAGGGGGCGGCTCCGCCACCACCACCGAGCACAGATCATCACCACCACCACCACCACCATCATCATCACAGTACCACCGGCACGAGGCACCATAGGCACAAATTGCCAGCCGGCAAACAGTGCATCGAACACCGTCATCACCATCATCACCGGCATCACCCTCATCATCGCTCCCACCATCGGGGCATGAACATGGGCCAAAAGATTTCAGGTTAGATATACAAAACTGCGCAGCAACGTCATCGTCGTCGTCACTTGTCACTCAAGAAACGGTCAATGGTACCGTGGGATTATTGAAAGAACTTTTTTTTAGCTGGGAAAATGTTTTTTCCCGGCAAATCAAAATCCATTTTCTTTTTGCAACACCAGGGACTTTTGTACGAGGGTTTTATTCCTTTTTTTTTTTTTTGTTAACACTTATTGTAGCATCATTTTAAATGGCTGTGACGGTTAGAAATGCCGTTAGGATTTTTGTCGATAGTCAGCAATAAAAATGACAAGTGTCTTGATTTATTAATATCCGTATGTTGAGGGATGAATATACGATCAGATGTATTATCTTGGAGACCGTCGGGGAGGTAACTCTAGGATACCCTTAAAGGACACTCTAGGAAGGACGAGCGATTCTCCTTGCTAAGGTTGTATGAGTGTTGCCACTCTCTTCAGCCCTACGGGTAGACGACCCTTCGTATCCTCTCGTGATTCCTTTTTCGGGTCCCTTCACGGTCCCTTTCTAGCAACCCTCTAGAACCGCACGTCGAGGTATAGGGACAGCTGCGAGAGCAAATAAACCTTCGTCCGGGTAGGCGACCCTTCGTAAGTTACTGGGGGGGGGGATCCTGAAACGACGGAAGGACTTGGGGCTTCTCTAATCTTAGTTTACGCGACGGTATTCTAGTGCTGAGATCAGCCCTTAGCTATACAGAAAGTCAGACAATGTTAGGGTTAGGTTGGGTTAACCCAGCAACGTTCCCTCCCTTATACACCGAGGTGACTGAACCATCCACCTTGAATTCCTTTTTTTGTTCTTTCCTTTATTTTAATTTATACGGGGGTTGTTTTTCAGGCGGCGTGAAGAGCGTGACGCGCGAAAGCGGTGCGGGGGCGGGTGGCGGCGTCGGCGTCGGCGTCGGCGGAGGTGGTGCTGTGGCTTACAAACCGGTAGTGCCACGAGAACTCGCTCAAGATTTCTCAAGACCGGCACGTCTCGACGTCCTCCTCGATATGCCACCCGCCTCGCGCGAGACACAGGTGCATCACAGCTGGAACGCCGATGACAGAAGTCTCAATATATTCGTTAAGGTTCGTACGATATTACATGTAATCATAATAATTAAATGTGGTCTTAAAAAATTCCTGAAAGGTACTATCAATTCCATTCACTCGAGTCAGAGTCTTATGGTACGTTCATACGTTGACTGTATGAAATTTGTATTCTTGTAGGACGATGACAAGTTAACCTTTCATCGACATCCCGTCGCACAAAGCACCGACTGCATACGAGGGAAGGTCGGTTACACGAAGGGGATGCACGTATGGGAATTACACTGGAGCACGAGACAGCGTGGTACGCATGCGGTCGTCGGTGTCGCAACTGCGGACGCGCCTTTACACAGTGTCGGCTATCAGAGCCTCGTAGGAAACAACGAGTTAAGCTGGGGTTGGGATCTTGGAAGAAATAAGCTCTATCACGATTCAAAGAATAACAATGGGGTCACGTATCCCGCGCTCCTCAAACCCGACGAGACTTTTATCGTTCCTGACAAATTTTTAGGTGAGTCAAAAACTTCTCTCTTACCCTCTGCGATTATTCGTATTTGGTACAAGTGATTGCTACCGCCATCTCTGGGTATGCATCGTTACAATGTTATCTCTTTCAGTCGTCTTGGACATGGACGAGGGTACGTTAGCGTTTGTCGTGGACGGCCAGTACCTGGGTATAGCGTTTCGAGGTCTCAAGGGTAGAAAATTGCACCCCATAGTGTCTGCGGTATGGGGACACTGTGAGATCACCATGAAGTATATAGGAGGACTTGATCGTGAGTAGTGTCTCCTGTCTATGTGATTGCCTGATTTTCAAATGGATGCAATTGTTGTACTGATGATTGGATCATTATTGCAGCTGAACCTCTGCCACTGATGGATCTTTGTCGAAGAGTCATTCGACAACGGATCGGCAAGCATCGACTCGAGGACAAGATCAACGAGCTGAATCTTCCCCAGGCGATGAAGACTTATCTCCTCTACAGGGACAGGAGGTAACCAATGAGTAGTCGCCAGACGTCACGTCAAGATCACGACTACGACTACAACCACCACGCGATATTATTGCTACCGCAACGCACAGGGGATGATAACGATGACGACGATTATGATGATGATCACGACGAGGAAGAAGAGGATGATGATGACTGTGACGACGATGCCAACGGAAGAATGTCTATCTCCTCTATGCATACGATCCAATCAACAAGATCACGACAAGCCCACCAATGATAGCCGCGTGTCTCCCGCCAGAAATTGTCAGAGGATTCCGCGAGTGCCATCGACGGTTTCTAAGCTTTTTTTTTTTGCTTAAGAATCCTTCGATACTCAAGCCTGCCTCGGTAGTAGTAGACTATTATGATTATTATATTATGATTACTATTATTATTACGATTATATTGTCGCCGCATTCAGACCTGTTTAAGAATACGTGTTTACGCGCCCGTACTTGACTTCCATGCTATCGATCCTCGTATTACTACTTGAAAAGGAGGTTAGGAATTCTTTTTTCTTTTTTTTTTTTTATCTTTATCACCCACCCGGTGAGCTTTGTCCACTAGACAGGAGAAAAGCTACTATTAAGGGTTGTAGATAGATCAGGCTTGAATGACTTGAACGTTGGTTACACGGAGTGAGGGAAAAGTGAAGCCGGAGAATCGATGGAGGTGAAAGAGAATGGGAATCGACCACAGTGCGATGTTCGAGCGTGCAAAATTGCTAGCTGCCGCAGCGTAAAGATATTTTGGAGTAACGAGAGAAAAAATAGCGAATTATTAGGTGATATTGTTGTTTTTTATGTTGTCCTTACGATTAAAATCGTGGAGCCTTTATTAATTGTTATGATTAACAGGTACGTGCGGCGTTTCTTTTTTTGGGGTACGCTTTTGTTTTTTCTTTCGCATCACACTCGCGCGAAATTCTGTCTCTTCTCGTGAGATCTCCCTTCTTTGACCTCTCTTCCTCTCTTTTCTTCTTCATGTACCTATCTTTTCAATTTCATCCCTAAATCTCTCATTCTCCTTATTTCTTTTTAGTTTATCCTTGCGTTGTTACCTACTGTAAGATGATCATTATCAGGAGAAAGACAAAGCCCATGATATAGAAGGGATGCTGAGAATAGGATTGTAACGCAAAAAAAAAAACAAATAAAATAAAAAAAGAAATGGGCAACGGCGAGGGACTATGGTGGTAGTCTAGTATAGCGGGATGAGCTCATTGGTGAGACGGGGAGGCACGTGGCACGTGAGAGATAAAGAAAGAGGGAGCTAACGAAAAAGAATATTAGAAGAAAAATGTGTAAACGAAATAAGGAAACAAAACAGAAACGGGAACTAGATAGGACAGAGGACCGTGGCCAGGTAGCTTCTCACGGTTGGCCAGTAAAAATTTAGACTTAGTCGAGCCCGGAGGCTGACAGGTCAACGGTCTCTAATGAAAAAAAAAATAATAATAATAATAATAATCGAAGAGGATTAATTAATATTCCGTCGCGACGCTTTAGAGTGATACGTTATGCGGGAAGCGGACTCGCTCTAGTCCAGCGCACTGCGAGTGAAACCTATTTAACTGGAGCTCCACTCGATCTACGTGGACGAAGACGAGGACGACGTCGTACTTGGCGTCGGTTTAATCACCGACGTCGACGTCCACAGTGTCTACGAGGGACACGCTTAATAATCGTCGAAGCTGACTAGTGTCTACGTACAGTAGACTGTCGAATGCAGCCGAACAGAGCCACCTTCCAATAGACTCGTTTTTTTCAAATATTTTCTAAGCATGCTAGATCTTAATGAAGTTTAGTGGAGTGTGTGTATAATGGGAATGGGATGAAGAGAGATGGAGATAAAAAAAAAAGAATAGTATATAATAGAGAATGATAGTGTGGGTGTGTACGCCTATGAGTGCGAGATGCGTGTTGTTCATGCGTGTAGAGATTTAGACGGATGGAAATAAAAAAGAATGTGAGGTAATTGCGGATAATTAAATTGGAGGTTATGTTCATTAACTGAAATCGAAAACCATAAGGAAACCTGATGGAATCCTGACGGTGATCAAGGTGTGTTCCGCCGTGCTGATCAATAGCGACTAATATGTTTACATGATATTCGCTGGGCGTGCGAATATCTATAGGATATAGAAATTAAAAAAAAAAGAGAGACAAAGTAACGATGATATGGCTTAAAGACGAGAAACGTATGGGATTGGCCACAGTGTGAGAGAGAAAGAGGGAGGCAATGATTGGTAATCGTAGCACGACCGGTATAATCCTGTAACCATCCCCTGAGATGTGATAATGCCTGAGTGAATTAAAAAGAGTGAAAGGAAACAAAAAAAACACGAAAGAATTATTACCTCGGATAAGGGAACGAGAAAAAGAATATTAAACAATTAGCTTAACCATTAGAGGATTACTTGAGCACGACGACTTGAGGATTTATAGCGACTGAACACGGGCATTGGCGGAGATTCCAAACACGAATTAAAACTGTCATCGATTGAGATAACCGCATTCAATGTTAATCCGATGACGATGATTATAACAATTATTAATGTGAGACGCGCGATAAAAAGCTATTACTACTACTACTACTACTACTACTACTACTACTACTACTACT
>JARPRG010000127.1:413316-434567 GCA_031001745.1 Hartigia nigra | reverse complement strand
ATGGGCTGTATGTACAACTTCATCGAAAATTCGTTATCCGTTTGCATGAGAGATGTCGCGGCGTACGCTGTCCAGCAATGAAAAACATTTCATACGAGTGGTTAATTTTTCGCAAATTCCTTCAAATGAGGACAGCGATATATAAAATATCACTGAACGTATTTGATGAACCATTGTAGTATCCTTTATTATTTATCTTATATTTTCTTTGAGGAAAAAGCCATTTTTTCTTTCACGAAGCTTTATAGCATTTACGATACTGCACAGTTGAAGTTCTTTTTATCTCAGACTCATCTACATCCGCTGAGACATCTCAATCAGGACACAGTTATAAATAAGAAAGGAAGGACATTTACGTTCATAAATCATCCATCGCACACTGTGGACCATATCTATTATTAGTAGCGTAAGTAAGCGTTACTAATATTGACTTAAATTGGAACTTATTCCGGTT
This sequence comes from Hartigia nigra, assembly GCA_031001745.1. Classification (NCBI taxonomy): domain Eukaryota; kingdom Metazoa; phylum Arthropoda; class Insecta; order Hymenoptera; family Cephidae; genus Hartigia; species Hartigia nigra. The sequence goes on along the minus strand of JARPRG010000127.1, from coordinate 434,113 downwards.
CCGTAGAAGTACGTAGTTTCTTGAAACTCTACAAACAAAGCTGCGAGTATAAGACAATAGTAAAAAGTATTTTATATAAAGTTAGGAATTGTGATGGTATCGTAAGAAATATTTTCAAATGTATATTGACTTTTCTATTTCGGTACATTTGATTCGAGAGATGCAATTACTTGACCAACGAGATCAGGTTTTATTTCTGAACAAGCAATGTACGCTGCCAATGAACAGCATATAAGGATATAGGAACAATGGCTGACATAAGCTCATATAGGGAAGCACTATCATTTCCCCATTTACATAAATGAGTGAACTTCTCTCAGCCATTATACATGTACATCAGCGATGTATAATGAATCTACTTTACGAGAAATACGTAAAAGTAAGGCAGGTTGATTGCCGATATACATAAATATAGATACAATACAATGGTCGCCTGTAGCAATAAAATAATGTCGCGTAAACACGCAACGACGTTAGAAAAAAGTCGCAGTACAATCCTCCATTGGTATACGTAATTAGGCATAATAAATAAGCGGACTAATGGAATGTTTCATTTTATACATATAAATACAAACTTGACGAGACATTATTTTTTATGGTATACAAACGCAGTCTTTTCCTTTTCAGATATGGTTATGCAAATCAAAAATAAATATTTCTCCTTCAGACAAATGCAGTAACTACCGCAAGTTAAAATGCGCTCACTCTTACATTCGCCATTTCTCTTTTGATAGCTTAGTTTCGTCTTTCTTTTCGTTGAAAATTATGAATTTCGTACAATACACCTTATTTAATAGGAAGCATAAATTAGGATCTTTCGCTGAGATAGAAAACGACGACGTAAATGCATCGATAAGTGGGAAGGGAAAACCATAGAGAATATAATGCACAAGTTTCGCCGTAGACTGCATCTGGAAATTCAAAATTAATTCTACCCCGTGACGGTAGATCGCGCGGTACTTCGGTGAAATTTTATTCGGCAAATAGTATAAATCCAAATGAGTTTGTTCTTAGTAAAATTGTACACCTAAGTAATGCGTAAATAATTTTTAAATATTTTTAGATTTACGCTCTATACGACTGACAAGTACGATGTTTTTTCCTTTTATCATACTAATCTTACTACTTAAGTACATAACGATATTTTATACATAAAAATATGAATAAGGTATTTCTTTATTTTATACGACATTAACAATTTTCTGTTCTCTTTTTGGTATTCGCGCGCCACAGTAAATGGCAACTATTCGCGTTCTTTGGTCATACAAAAATCTCTTTCGCTATAATCGTTCAATGAATTTTCAAAATCTTCATACTCTTATCAGACATCAGTAGCGTCATTGCGCACGCGCCATTCACATTTATACCGTTGCGACTACATTTTCTTCGAAAGCAAAAGTACATTTCAATATCGTCCATATATAGGCGAAGAAACGTATGATCACGTAATCGAGAAGTAGAATTCAAAGTAAACGTCATCCGCGAGGCTTAAAGGTTAGTTCACACTGAACATCACATTATATTCTTCATCTGGCATTGACTAGGATTCTCTGTTAGCGATACTGTGTTTTTTCCTCTCTTTTTTTTTTGGTCTTATAATTTACATAGCAATTCCATTAGACATTATGTTATCGTCTACTTTTTTGTCAATGTTATTGAACAACAATAGATCTTGTTCCTTTGGCTTCTTATTACCCTCCATGTCAATGTAAGACTGCGGCCTCTCGTTGGGCGGTGTCTTCAAATTATTTTCACTGTCACTGGTCACGCTGATATTCCTCAATTTTATAGGACTCTCGTAATGATTAACATTTAAATTAATTGGTTGCTCGTTAACGTATGGAGGCTTTAGCGGTTCCTCCGGAAAGGACGCTATTGGCTGTTGCCAAAGTGCATGGAGTTTATCAATCTTGTCACACTTCCTGACAGGTTCAGCCGAAGGTTTTCTCAAGTAATTGACAGCATCAGTTCTCAGGATATTAATATTTCCATAACTCATGTCGTCACTTCCTGAATCTGTAACAAATGAATATTTACAATAAAATAAAATACAAAAAAAAAAGATCTTTTCAAAAATATTATTGGCCACTTACTCGTAGGGCTGTCCAACGCGTGCAGAGATGCAAAGTACGCCTGATTGTGAACAGTTCTAGGATTAAGGTCCAAATACTCAACGCCATCCTCCAGCATCCTTTCCCAGTGGCAGGTGAGTTCTTTGAAAGATGGTCTCATACCTGGTTCCTCGTGCCAGCAAGAGATCATCAGTTTGTACCTATGATGGAAATACATTATTTTGCAATTTTTGTTACATTACAGGTCATAGGTCAATGATAAGGAGAATGCCTACAGTTGGTGGGAACAATTGGCCGGTTTCTCCATCCTGTAACCAGCCTTCAGCAAGTTGTACAAATTGTGAACGTCCACACCGGGGTAAGGTGATGCTCCTAGTGTTATCAATTCCCATAGAAGTACTCCAAAGCTCCAAACGTCTGATTTGCTTGTGTAGACGTGATCGGCAAGAGATTCAGGCGCCATCCACTTCACCGGCACTGAAACGAAAATCGTTAAATTCATTTGAATTCATGGCCGCGGACGCTCGTTAAAACGAGAGTTCATCGCATGACTGCGATAAACTTCAGTCTCGTTCCGTTACCTATAATTTATTATCGATCATTCGTAGAACGGAATCTTTATACTCATAAACGTTAACACGCATTTGATTGATCGTTATCAAGATAATGGGATTCCAAAAACTGATACGTCTAAATACTGATTTAAGGTTAATATGTTATTTTGTTTTTATTTCTATAGATATACCTCGTCCCTTGCTCCGCTTAAGGTAAGCGTCATCCTCGTAGACGTCACGCGTTAATCCAAAATCCGAAATCTTGCAAACTTTTCCGGTTGCCAGAAGAACGTTTCTTGCTGCTAGATCTCGGTGTACCAACTGTACGATAAGATGGTTTTGTATATTACAAACAAATTGGCTATAATTACAGTATGATTTGGCCAGACATATCTTCTAGCTAATAAGTCATAATTTCGTGGAAACAGCATGAAATATACTTGAATCAGATTACGTAGATAATTTCATGGAATCATAACGGGTAACCTGGTGTTGAATTGAAGACAGAAATGGTTTACCTTTATGTCCGCGAGATAGGCCATCCCTTTGCTTATTTGCCAAGCAAAGGAGAGGATGTCACGTGGTGTTATACCATAATTTGCCGAAATTTCCGAGGCTTGAATCTCTTCTCGCGTATTGCAAGGCGACGCAGAGAGCAACGACGTCGAGCACGGTACTCTGCCTTCCGACTCCAGATGGCGACTGCGTCTCAAATAATTTCTATTCACAGAAATAACGTTAATTAGATAATAATGCAATTACAAATAAAAAATCTCAACGACATTAATCTTGAATGTACTTTTTGTTTTTAATTAAAGAATGTGCTCAGTTATATCAGTCACGTATACACGTTTGCGCTGAAATTTCTGTTATTGCGCAAGTATTTATAAGCCGTTCCTTTCACAGAGGAAAGTCGTCAAGAGTGAAAAATTTAATTACTAAAATTTCACAGGGAGTCCAGAGGATCATTATCCTTTAAGGATGCATTCTACCGAGACAGAAGGAATGTACTGCACAATTGCGCAATATGACATGCGGTGCATTCTTTGGATATCACACGAGAAATATAATCTCTTTGAATTTAGATGGATAGTGGTCGTACTGTGATCCACCTGTCTAAAATAAATCTTCCTTCACACCGAAAGTAAATGATTCCTAACAATTTCGTATGTGCGACAAAAGTTAAAGTTATGCATAAATTATAGTAAAAAAACAAAATACATTAAAAATTCACCTTAACGATCCAAATTCAGCAAATTCAATGATAAGGTAAACTGGTCCACCGGGAGATGTGCATGCGCCCAAGAGTCGTATCACATTCGGATGCTGCGCCTCCTTCAGCAGTTGATATTCCGACAATAGATCAGCAAGTTCCGAAGCGCAGGCACCTTCCTTAAGAGTTTTCACAGCGACTGTCGTAGGTCCTGACCAGTCGCCAATATTTATAGCTTTGGCTCTTAAAACTCGCCCAAATTCACCCTCGCCCAAGACTTGCTCTATCGTTAACCTTGATCTCGGAAATTCCCACTTAGGATCAGGCTAAAAGAACAACGTCAATAAGAAAACCAAAAATCAATCAAATACACGAATCTATTTATATATATATATATATATATTTTTTTTTTTCATTCATTCTACTTCTTTTTACACTTTCGTATCCGTATACAACGTAATAAGTGAATAACGCGTCTTGCTTCGCGTGGCTACCTACTACTAAAGGTATATATATAGGATTCTTGACTCCTTTCTCGCTTGTCTTGTACGATTCAAGAATCCTCGTAAATTGGCGCTGCTAAGAAAATCCCTGAAGGAGGGAGAATGAAGGGGAGCGAAGACCGAAGAGGGTGATTTATGCGCTAGGGGTCGTTATCTTCCGGGTGCATGTATACGTACATATGTGCACACAGAATTTCCTGTAGGTAGCCATAGATATATAGGTAAGCATACACAAGATGCACGAGGGGTTACTTTGCAAAAGTGAAGATATACCGAGTGAACCATAAAGAAATAAATGTTAGAGTTCTCTATCTCCTGAAATAACGAATGGACTGTAACATAGAGAAGAAATGGAGTGCCGATGCCGAACCCAACAAGGAGGATACCTTTCTGCGCGGTACAGGAGAATCAAATAAACGACTGGACTACTCGCGTGAATAACTGCCTGATATCATTCAGGGCTGACGTTAACACGAGATGCAGGAAATGCCACTGAATGCATTCTGAATTATTTATTTATTTATCCGCGTAGCTTTCACGTGAAACGACAAATCAGCAAGCGAAAATCATACGCGACGGAATATCAGATATTCAACGTCACCAGTCAAAGAATTTGATAAAGTTATCCCGAAGATATTATAGGATAAAAAATGACGTAAAAAAACTAGACTGTGTTTTTCCTACCTAGAATTTCTTACAAAGATGTTTACTGGTTTTATTATTATACATAAATATATTTGTTCAACTAATCTATCTAGAGATTGACCTTTAACTCCACGTTGTAAGTATTTATTCATATCATATGTAATGACAGTAGTGCAGGGCCATTAAATTAATGTACCACAGTACACTGTACTCACTATGGATTAGAGCAGAGGCCAACGCGTCAGAGAGTATATATGCTTTTGGCTCAGTGCATTAGCTATTACGTACTTAGATAAACTTTAACGGAGGTCTAGTAACGATAAAACGTAAAGATACTGGTATATGCATGACTATTTTATCCCTTGTACCATGGGGTCGACAATTGTTTTAATATATTAGATGAATAACTTACCGGACACGATTTTGATAGAAGAAGAGTGCGATTAACCGTTGTAAGAGAATCTGGACCAATCAGAAGTCCATCTCCGCGATCTACGTAATCCGAGGGCAGAATTCCTAAGCCGTTTGTTCCACCCTCCGTCCTGTGTTTACATTCACGACGCGACCCCTTTGCCGCCATTCTGAAGCAGACAGGAACGCTACTGTTTGCAAATCGGTTAACAAAGGAGACACGTGCATAATTTCACATCGCAGTCAGGATTGGCCAAACCGCACGTAACGTTGGTCCCTAATTGCTTGAATTAGTTGATAATTCGCAGACGAAACAAAGGAAAAAAAGATAAAAATAAGAAAAAGAAAGACACAGATGGACTACATAAAAATATTTTAAGTAGGTCAGATTACAAATTAAATTTCAGTCGGTTTGGTCTGTTTTACCCGACCTGCAGAAAGTTTCGCGGATTCGTTAAAAGAAAATATAATATATCTTTATCTTTAGTTTCAGGAAGAAAATAATAAAAAGATAAACAGATGGGAATATAGAGATGCTTCATCTGCTCTCTGACCGATTGCAAAAGCATCGCGAAGTCGCTTGAAAACGAATTTCAAACTTTTGTAATTTCATCCTTGGCTTCTCTTGGCCGTTTCGCTGTGTTAAATCTTGCGATTTTTTTTATTTGGCATCTAATTTTTCTTTCTTTCTTCGTCTTCCTCTCTCCTTATGCTTACTTCACAAAGGTAGGAAAGCAGTTATGTGAATTAAGGTAGGTAGTCCATATCGATTACAGCATAGAATAAATTCCAAGCCATTCAAGGAATCTGTATACTTTACACACACTACGTGTTAAGCCAAGTGCCCTCGCACGAAAAAGATTCCAAGAGTTTCGTGACGAAGATGCCATTGGCTAACGTAAAAAAACGTTTCGAGTAAGTTGAGCGTAAATGTCACAAGGTTTAAGTCTCGTACACAATATCCGATCGATGCTGTAGGCTTCGTATCTATAGCTATGGTACAGTTGGCTACACACGTTGCATGGAAACGTTTTATCGCCGGCTTGTGCTTAATAGCTTTTGCATGCGATTATGCATTGCAATTTTATGGTAAATCCTTAAAGGCTGTTTCTACAACCCGTCACGAAAACCACCGGTACGTTTTTTTTTATTTTTTTTTCGAAAGCGATAAAAAATGTTTACGAATTTTTTAATCGTCACTTATTAATTTCTTATTGTCCATATTATTAATATTGGCTCTCGCTCTCGTTGGATTCGCACGGAATCGATCGACATTGTTTATTGGCATAGGCATTCGCAACTTATCTATGGTTTGCACTTTGCAGCAGCTGCAGCTGTCGCGGCATGTAAACAATTCTAATACGACTATTTTCAATGTTAAACACGACCATCGTTGACATGCTGTTGTTACGGGATGCACTTGTGCAAGTACGACAGGTACTTTAGTGGTGCATTGTAACGATAAATTATTACGTTACATAGGAACTAGCTGCTTCGTTACGGTTCATTTGAAACTGCCTTTAAGTATATGTATATTTATATGTATATACTGCCTTAATCGACTCACCTGTATCGCCACATTACGAATGTGCTGACAATGACAATCAGAACGAAAAAACTGCCAGCTATTACGCCGATCAGGCAAGTGGAGTCGCAGGGGTTGCTGCTTACTGCGAGAAAAAAAGAACACCATTAAAAAAAAAACCTTTAAAGACATTGAACCGCATTAGAAAGTGACGTAGCGCTTTTATTTAAATACAGAGTAAAATGCTTTCAGAGGTTTCTTATGGATTTTCGTAATTCAATATCTCATCCCCTCCCTAAAAATAATTTTAAGTGCTGTTCACATTAAAAATATGATGTTGGTATAAATTTAGTATTTTTTTTTTTTAATCGATACAAAATTTTTGATATACGTCATTTTGATTATCAGTATTCATTAGTATATGTACTTAATCCTCGTCATTCAATATATATATATATGTAATGTACTTACCCTTATGTGCTCCTGGCAATAAATTATACTTGTCACGATCCCTCCTCAATTTCGCATCCCGGCCGTCCTTACCGACGGCATTGCTACTTCCGCCTCCACTACTTCTTCCTCTCACTGATTCCGGGGCGCAGGTGCACCGTATCATGTCGTCACATGAACATATCCCAAGACCACTTCGTATACCGCGTCCGTCCTTGTTCGTTTCACCGAAATGAACTTCCGCTGCAATACAGATTTAATGGACTGCTGACACGATCGAATCGTACTGTACGAACTTCCGGTATTACGTTCCCACTTCTTATTGGCCAGCTCGTAAATTTGCGACGGAACGATAACGGAGAGTGGGAGTCATTTTTTTTTTTTTTTCTAATACCCTGACTCATATTTAAATGACGTCAAGTTTGATGGATGATTCGACGTATCAGAAGATGGATGAAGAAATTTGTCTTTTTATAAAAATATAAACACTTATGGAAACTTACATTCGATTATGCAATCCTGAGGACAGATACGAACATCCAGCTGTTCCAGATGATCGCATTCACGATCTGGACAATAGGTTAGGTCTGGTGAGCACGTCTCGTATCTTTCGGTCATTGCAGCTGGATTGTTGGCACTGTTTAGTCTCCAAACACACTCGCCGGCATATTTGTCCTTTCTGGATAAGTAACATTCACGTGTACACGCCGATTTGACTTAATATCATTAATTTGAAAATGTCCGATTTGAACGTTTACCTAAAAGTTCCACTTGCCAATCCGCAACTACTCTCGCACTCGCGTCTCGATTCCGCATTGGCGCAGGATCGATTGATCGATTGATTCGAATGACAAGAATCATTGATCAATCGTGTTACATCGACAAGGTTCACCATCAAGGTCGTAGAAGACAGAAAAGCGCCTCGTAAACTCCATTGAATTTTTAATCTAGAAAATCAAATGCATTGATAACGATATCAATGAAAAGCAAACATTTTTTATAATTACGAATAATATAATCAATATATACATATCATTATACATAGAACTAGGCAACTCAAAGGCGTCAACTGAAATTGGCCCTTTCATTTGAGTTCTATTGATAAAGCCTGTTTCAAATATTTATACGTGGTTACTTTTTGAATTCTCTAGCACATAAATAAAATATTAATTGATTACTCACGTCACACTCGAATTAGATTCTCGTAGTATCGTCGTATTAGCCACATAAACAATCCCACCTTCCCTAGTAATATTGAAGGCATCAGATCCACGTAAAGTAAACGATATCCCAGAATTTGATTTACTGTTTGGCTGAGCCACTCGAGAATATCGAGATGAGAAACGAGCGATTTTAGCATTAGGTGGAAAAGTAATGGGTTTTCTTAATGGTATAGCAGTCGTCGATGTTGTAGTGTGATGCTGCGGCCCAATGAATGACAGACTTATATTTACCTGAAAGAAGAAGAAGAAAAAAAAACAGTCGTAAAAATATCAGGTATCAATTACGAATCGAATCCATAAGGTTTCCATTGTTCGATCAAACGATCGGACAATTAGCTATGGCGCTATTCAAATTTTCACTCGACGTAAAAGGTCTGTCGTTGCACGTTAACGGTGAAGAGAATACGTTGACGAATCCAATCGCCGAAAGGTCTGAGAGCTAACGGATGAATAATGCAAAGTCCTGTTTCAAGGGTTGGGTAAGCTTCGAGTAACGTAAATAACGTCAATGGAAACTTCTCGAGCGACTAAAGGATTCATAAAGGGATACCTTAGCCTGACAAATCGAACTTAAAGGCCTGCTTCTACGTGGCGACGTTATGAAACTTTATCCTCAACCCTTAAGTAGGTAGTTATTAACAGATTATACCTGTTCTTAGGCACGAGGCCCGGGTTGAATTTGAGAACTGATTCATCGCATTGATTTATAAAGGTGGTTTGTACAGGGTTGTTACTGACAATTTGACAGGTGATAAGGGTCTAGGAAATTTTGTATACAAGCAAATAAATTGTTGTAAACAAACCATTGTTATTGGGTATAAAATATTTTGCAATGTTTAATTAAGATCTTTAATCGTTAATGAAATAAGTGGTATCTAGCGTACTCTATCCTCCTCCAATTTCCTGCTGACTAATATAAACCATACTGGCTTTAAGGGCGTATACCGCTATAGGTATACAGTATGTATTATCTCATGGTGGGCGTCTGGCCAGATATTGCTGAGATTTATTCGCGCTCTTGGATTCAATTTAACCACCTCGATTCATCGTGTGGGCGAAATGATATAGCGTCCCATTAAAACGATTTCATCACTTTACTGCGTATACGTATTTGAGAATGCGTCATCGTGACGTTAAAGTAATCCGAAAAAGAATATAAATACGAAAAGGATACGTCAAGAATAAAAATCCGTCCCTGTCAGTAATAATAAAAAAGAAAAGGGGTTGTCAGGGAATTTTAGTATGTAACTATAAAATCAATATTATCGATGAACGAAGACTGTCGATATTTTCCTCTCTCTTTAAATCTTATGATATTTTTTATCGAGATAAAAAAAACTAGCAGAGTTCCACAGGATAAATGGAGCCAATATTTTTCCTCGTTTGACAAACTCTTTGATTGGATGCTTTGACGAATTTCAAAGGCGAATCAAAATGAAGTTCCAGTAGGTATACATACATATATCGCTTTCTAAATATATTTTCTTCGAAACCCTACAGATTTTTCACTTTCTTCTTCTTTCTTTCGAATCTTCCTCTCGTTCTACCAATATTCCGTGAGCCTGTCAACGGCAAACTGTAGGGGGGAAACTGCAAGAGAAATGCGTGTCTGTCCCGTCGACTCGTGATACCGATCTTCAAAATGTTTGCTGAGGGTTGCTGCGACGTGGCGTCTCTTTAATAAAGGGGGACGCTAATGCACGCGAGATGACCGGAAGATACAGGCAAGCGGCAAGACAAAATGAAAATACAAAAAGTAATATATCTGTATATATAATATATTGCACAATTGAACATAGGGTGGATAATGATAATTAAATTATAATATTTCATGGATGTTGCATGTGCTGTGTAATTATTGTAATTTTTCCTTTATGCAAATAAAGCTATAAAGTGTCAAAGTAGCGGATACTGGAGATGCGAACGTCACGAACTGCATTTAACAGGAACACTGGTCGATTAGGTTCTTCCTACGCCATCAGTTAATCTCTATTTCATTGTTAGGTGGTTATTAAACAATTAGAACTCGGCTGATAGTAAGTTCTTGGGTGCGGCATTGATTTGGCGATGTTGCTAATTGCGGATTAATACTTAATCTTGCTTGAACGGTAGGCGTGCGTGGGTGCGCTAATAGTCAGCTATTTATAGTTTCCTGGTGAATGGTTTTTAAATGCTTTTCAATTTTTTTTTTCATATCAAAGTATTCTGGCTAATTTGGCAAAATTTTAATGATCTAGTCTGACAATAGAATCAGTTTCTTACCGAGTTTTCTCCGTATCCAGGTAAAAGCGTTTCATCCCTTAACTGTAGAATCACTTTGTACGGTGATTTAGGTAGCAGGGTGGTTCTGGCGTATATTCCTGAAAATAGAGAAAAGAAAAATTTTTAACAATTAATTGTTATTTTTTTAAATCAAGATTACACTGTCCATACGATTTCCCCAATCAATTGATAACTGACTTGTTAAAATAACGGACGAGTCTGGAACTTCCGGTATTTTTGGATTGTCAACTTCGAGTATGTTGTAAGTGATATTCAAAGCGTTATGAACATCCTCCAATAATCGAACAGTGTATTGATTGCTCGTAGTGGCATCAGCATCCGTCACCATAAGTTCATAATTGTCGAGTCTGTCACCCTATCGAAAGAGAAACGATAGAAACATTTTTTAATTTCATCCAGTAACACGCCACAGTCCACAACACACGTCTTTTCAAATGTGACGTCACTTCCGTACCGACAAGTGATACCACACCACTACAATAGACGCAGAACAATGGCAGGAGCAGAGAAAGTGTGAAAAACAGATAAAAGTTTGATATCTCTGTCTTTCTTTCAAAGAGAGTAACCAGAATAGGCGTAACTAAAAGTTAAGATAAAGAGAGAAAGAAATAAAGTATAAGAGAAACAGAGTCCCAGGGTTTAATCAGGATGAGCCCCTGAAGCTTCTCTTCCTGTTCTCACTTTTCTTCTTCCCTCAGGACTTCTCTTTGTCATTCCCCCACTTTCCCACCTCTTCACATCGTTTTCTCTTCTCCAACCCTGTCCTAAACAATGCTTTAATTATTCTGACAATACATCCTTGATTAAGCCGCACTTTCGAACGCTTTCGATTATCATCACCGTCAGTGGCGCTGCAGTCCCACTTCACGGACTAACGTCAAAAGTTATCTATTGTTTGACTACACGTAAATTCTCGAGTTTGCATTGCTCCGTTATGCTCATCGGTGCACGGTACAGTATATGCAATATCGTTGGCAGCCACTGTGTGAAGGGCGCTTTAAATTTTTCTTCATTGTCTATAGTAACGTTGACACCAAGGGACTCAATCGATTTTACGTAGTAACACAGAGATTTATTGTGCCGAAAATCTTGTCACTCACCACTGTGAAGTCTTTCAGACGAATCTCAACGTTATTGCCTGTTTGAATTATCGGTGGATTGTCGTCCTGGTCCAGAATATCGATGCTCAGCTTCCTCTCTAGAACGTGTTGAATTCCTGTCTCTCCATCCCACACTACGCAACGGACCTTAACGTCTGCACGCGGTCCAGGACCACCTGGTAGATGTAGACTGTCTCTGTCGAGTGAGGCGTTCGAATAAATAGCATCGTCGACTACATGAAAATATTCCGTACCTGGATACAAATAATAAATCTCTCTTTGATAAGATTTTACGAAAGTTCAAATATATTTTGTAATTTCAATTGCGCAACTTACCATTCGACAACTCGTAAAGACTTATGTAGTAGTCTGGACAGATACTTTTGTAAATGGTCGGGCGTAATTTACCTAATAACGTAACTGGCTGATTCTCGTATACTCTGTACTTCGATACGTTCCAGAAACACATGTCCTAGAAAAAATACGAAATCGTCTTAAATTCTGTCAAAGTATGTAAAACAATATTTTGTAGATTACAAATTTTAAGTTTAAGAATTTTCCTAAATCTACGTGTCAGACTTCAGGCACCGTTTCACATATAAGCACGTACGTATGTATAGCGGTATGAAACTTCCTACTAATTAATTAAACCAATCGATAGTTAATTAGCTCTCTTTACCTGCACGTAGGCACTGCAATTGATCTTCTGTCCGTCAGTCGGCACGGGATGCAGTTTAATTTCAAGAACAGCTTCGCCATTTCCTTCCTCCTTCGCCTGAACGATAATTGCACTCGGTGCGTCTGACCAAAGGAATAACAATGTAATACGTTACATCAAGTAGCCGCTAAGAACACAGTAAGATATATAAAACAAGAAGAAAAAAAAAGGACAAATACTACGAAAAGTAATACCACAGTATACCAATAACAATACGTAATAAAGCCCCGAAGAATAAGTAATAATAATATTTTCACAGTTCAATAAATTCTCTTCGATTTTACATCGCACACTATAGCTATATCGTTGCGTTGCTATTTTTTAAACTGAAATCTTCAAGAATCGTCTCTCTATTGTTCAACAAATATTTATCATTGTCAATACTAATTGTTAGAAAGAGCCGAGCATTGTTGCTCTACCGCGTAGTCGAAACGAATAAGGAGCTCTTTATAGAACGCAGAATTTCTCATTTGCCAAAGTATTATACGATAATGGCGCAAACAAAAGACACAGACGCGACCATGCGCCTCTACAGTCTGAAAGTTACATCAAACTTATAAATAAAGATGGCCGATTGATCATCGAAGATTCAGTTGTATCGTGGCTACCGTCGGCACTATTATCACGTATAAGTAATTACTTGCTTTGTGCTGCACTCGAAAGTAAAACGCGAGTGGTACTTCTTATATACTATATACTAAATCTCTTTTAAATATTCCTTTAATCCGTCATTTTATACAAATCCAACTCCATTATGACGCGCGGCGTAATACACGCAACTTCATTCGTATCCCAGCCGACGGGAATGAAGGAGCTTTTGAGAGCTTTTATCTTTACAAGCTTTTAGTCGTTAACGATGCACGTTTCTTCTACTGTATTATGTCATATATATATATATAAATATATACACGTGGATAATTTCGTTGTACATTTTTCATACAATTCTATTGATCAGTCTTTACTGAAATACTGTAAATTCATAATAAAAATAAATTCATTCAATTAATCTACACTCACCTGGCTTAGGTAAAGCGTGCAGTATGACGCTCCCACTTTTGGCATCGATGCTTGCAAATTTCTCTTGCGCTGGTACTGTCTGATACTTGACGTTCGTTGGATTTATCGAGTTGTCTCGCAATGTTCTCAGGTTGATAAGACTGAGCTCCATTTTAGGCGGGACTCCGTTGCGAGTCAGATAAGGTATCCTCAATGTCAGATCCGATTGTGGGAAGTAAAGTGCTGTAAAGAAAATTGACGAATAACGTTACTCGACGTGAAGATATTGCAAGGAAAACTTTTTAATCAATGAAAAAGGTCAATATCGATTTTCAATCGAAATTCATACTTTCCAATGACATTTATTATCTCTGTCGTGGCTGACATCTTCATATATTTTATAGACTGACTAGACTCTTGAAATGGTACAAATTTCTTTGGATACATAGGGGACCTGTTACTATCGTATATGTGTATACAGTATATAAAATATGCAATACGTGTTCCCTGTTAACATAACATGATAGACCCCCAGACTTACATACGTACTATTTTTTTCAACTATATTGATATTACATATATACATGAATAGTAGAAGATAATTTTTTCAATTTTAATAGGTCGTGTTTGTATTATCTTAATGAGAGGCTGAAACTTTCGGCTGGGTTATTTTTATGTGTTTTAAGTAATTTCATGACTGCTTATCCTGGCGACACTGTCAGAGTGACAATTAGTACTTGGCGTAGGTGTATAATAAAGATCCCCTTTTTACACACAGTCTTCAAAGTTTTCCAGGAATGGTGATAATGTATTAAAAAAAAAAAATACCAAATGCCATAGTAAGGTACGTTGTCGTCGCGTGGGAAGATGATTAATGATAAGGTTCTAATGATAATGCGGCATCTTCGTGTAAATTGCGCGCACGCGTTGAGAATATTCATCCGAAAACTTCCGTTTTCCGAAAGCCGTTTACCTCCGCCCCCCCCCAAAGCTTAGGAAAAGTTTACCTTTCATCTATAGCGGCATTATCATTATTGTTATACCACCTACACGTTTCCCCGGCTGTTCATTTTCTACGCGTAATAGCACGTTCAACTTGTAAAGGTTTCGACCTTTGCCCTTTTACGTTTTTCGGGAAGGAATTCGTAATGCCTTTCATTCTTGTAATATACCTTAAGAAATGCTGTTAATAATCCGCCATGTTTTTATTATTATTGAACCTATTGAAATTTAAAATCTTTCCCGCTCAAAGGGACAAAAATCCTTAAACGCTTATCTAACGCCTCTATTTTTCAAATGCGATAAAACACCGATTAAGTGTCGCGATAACGTTGCTTTTACTATTTTCGGAATGAGTGCGTGCCAGCAAAGTGCTCGAGTAACTACTCCAGCTAAAACCCTATAAAAATCAAGGTCAAAGCCAAATTCTCAAAAACTGCTGCCCCTAACCTACCCAAACGCTTTGGTGTAGGTTATACATAGTCACGTTACTATTTTTTTTTGTACATTTTCTAGCATCTTTACGTACATGGAATTTTCAGAAATTAGGTTTTATACGAGACCTTGAAAATGTACGTTGAGGTATCTACGTCACTGACCGAACCTATTACGTAGAAGTATATATACATATATACACATGCGTATAAAGTTGAACCTCGGAAAAGAGAAAATAAGGTTCAATGCCAGGACAATGTTCTGGCTGACGTGTGGCTACGTGTAACAAACTATAACGAAGTAACACGTGTCAAGGTGAGCATTTAATCGATATTTACAAGGCAGTTAATTTTAATCAGAGATCGCGTGCCGACTTCGGTCGAAACATTTATGAATGTTTTTATGTTTTTATTTTCAGTCATGGAAAACGCGGGACATTTACTGCGACGCCAAGACGACATTGCTTCGAGTGAAACTACGTCAATGGAAAAATTGCGATAGTATCGTTTAGCGCCGCTGTAATTTAATTTGATCTCGATGCACTGGATCAGATTCAAATTTTCGCGGCCAATATGAATTTCGATCAAATCCTCCATTTAAAATGTGATTTTATTAACATCTGAACGAAGAGGTTACGTTTTTTAAAGTAAATGCTTGTAGTTCAGTTAAGATTTTTAAAAGACCCGTCGTTGCAAATATCCGTGTATTTTCGTATTAAGATGATTATCTAAGCCCTGTAACTTTTGTAATTAGTTTTAATGCGCGCGAAGAACGTGATTCGATGCCCAGCACGCTACACTGACGGTGCGTTGTATTTGAACACCGTAAATCACGTTTCTAATAATATAAATGTACCTCGCGTCAGCATCACCCTCCGTCCTATGTAATACAAAAGTAAAATCTAAATTAATAAAGAGCACAACTTTTTAAAGTCATCCTACGAAAATAGTGTGTCTTCAAATTAAAAACAAAAAAAAATACATTAACAACCATTTCCTATTGCATTAGAATTACTGACATAGAAATATAAAATCAATGGTATCTCCAATCGTATACCTAAGCTAAAAAAAGATAATTAAAAATTCACATATAAATATAAGTTAAACAATAATAAAATAGCAGGAAAACTATTATCAAATAAATATCTATGAAATTTCTCTAGGTAACACAGCAACAAGAATAAAAATCTATATCCAAATCTTCCAGCTACCTATAGTCCAATACATTATACATTTTTTTTCTTCCACCTCAAGCAAACGCACAATGTACACACTTTATATGCGTTCCCCCGAGCTTCGACGGGGGTTGGTCTTAAAAAGGGTGGGTGGTGGTGATAGCAGCAGCAGCAGGACACGCAAAAGTCAAGTTAACCCGAGGGTGCTGAACTATGTGACCATCAGTGGAACATACACGCCTCGACGTCATATATCTATAGATATACTGTATGCGTACAACTGCATATAGATATGCACTTTAAACACGTGTGGTTGCAGTTTGTTACCAGTGCAATGCACGGGATGTGCACTGCGCGTAATCGACCAGCAGACCTTAGTTAGTTACTCTATCGAGAATTCCTTGCGTGTTGAACGCTGGCATTTACATATTCAATGGCCGCGAATGCAGAAACCTGTAAACTTTGATACGAATTGTAGTTAGATGATTCTTCTTTCTTTATCATATATGAATAAAGAATTTCTCTGATTTTTTTTGTTTATTCTGTCATAATATTTTATCGGTTGATAATTATGTAACTGTAGCGATACAGTTTCTGCGGGTATATAATTAGAGTCTGTGGGGACGAGTGGCGGGAATTTTGAAAATGTCACTAGGATCTAGGGAACTTTTCGTTCTTTGATCTAGTACGAGGCTCTTACGGTCTGGTATCTTTATACATAAGTTTATACTCTCCCTCAGGAGCCAGGAATTTTCAGTAACGCATCTCGAGGCTTTTACGTCCCAATAATTTTGACTCGTTGTATTTTCGTAACCGCTCGGGTTTCCAGGATTCTCCTAGGGAAGTAAAAATAAAGCGCGATCGTGGTAACACGAACGAAGAAGTCGATACCGAAATCACTTTTTTGTCCTAACAACCCTTGCTAACTCCACTTTATTAGGGTAGTAAAGCGATAATCCCTCTAGGACCCTCAGAGAGATAGATCTCTCTTTAGCTAAGCGTCCTGTCTCGTCACTGGAACATCGCTCTCATACAAGACGTAGGTATATTCTGTTCGAATCATCTGCTTATGAAAATTACAAAAGGATAAATTTTTTATCAGTTATCATTAATACAGCTACTTCCGGTTCGGAGTAAAATTCAATTGTCGGAAACAGTTGATATTTTTTATTTCTTGTAAACCTTTCATTGCTTCTTTAAAGAATTTTGTTTACTGGTAAATTCCAATTTTTTTCGAATTCTCGCGGGCTTTTCTTTTATCGGTAAAACGCCGCGGCCCTTCGGTAAAAGAAACGGATTAAGATGGCTTATGGGTAATACCAGTATCTACGAGTCTCAATCAAGTCTTGGCTACTGGGAAAAGTATCGTAGCAAGTGACAAGAGCTCTACGAAGAGTATCAACCTATTTATAACGCCCTGTAGTAATATATGTCGGTCGAACGAGTCCTACATCCCCTGTTTGTTATACCCGCGGCTAAGTAACGCGATATTGTCGGAGTATTTTCGTGAGGCTTTCTTTCTTAGCACCGACTTCAAGGAATCCGGAAAAACCAGGCTTTCCGACTTTTCCATCTTGGACCAAAGTTCATCTCTTTTATCTGCATAACGATCCGACAAAATGCATTAGTGTCTGACCCGAGAACTCCCGTGACGTAAATACAAATTTTTATTGCATCCGCAGTAAAATTTACAAAGTGATGAAAAATTTGTTCGATTCTTCAAAATGCCAACAAAATTTCTACGGAATTCATCCATCTAGTAAACTTGGGACTGAAAATCTATGTAAAAGCTGATCCCAGTTTTTTTTCAATCGTTAAAAATCAATTTTTTATTCGGTATTTTTCCGAAGTTTTATTGTCAACCTTTCCTTTTTATTTTTGCATACAAAAACCAGACTGATGCACTCGGCAAGATTAGGCGCAAAAGAACGCGATAATCTCCAATGGCCATAGAGACCCAAGAGATCGTTATACCTGGAAACCCTATTACACATCAAGTTACAATTCCCGCAAACATAGACACCCGTGAATACGATACGCGCAGCCTTACAAAAGTCCCCATACGCCGAAAACCTTTCGTTTCACCCCAGTTCAAAGATCCCCATGGACTTCGTATTCAACTTTTCTATGGAGAGGGTTGTCCAACAGTATCCACCGTATCACCCTTACAGAACCAGAAGAACAATGAACCTAGTAATCCATTTAATTGAATTATTCAACACTTTCAAAAATACCTCAACTAACCCCATTATCATGACAATAAAAAAAAAAACCTTCAGCCATCTTCAATCCACGTCTAAAGACAAAACCGTGCAACAGACTAATTTACCAGCTGATAATAAAATCTATAGGATATCAAGTGCTCATAGAAATTGGAAGGGGATACACGTGACTCTTTAAGAGTCTAAGCAGGCACAGTAGCTAAGAGCATAAAACGAGCATAGAACAAGCATATATAGCACATAAGAGAAAATAAGTAAGATACTATTGTTTATGGTCTTTAAGGTAAACACTAAGTATGGTTACCATAGGAAATAGTCCCACGAAGTTTCAATTATTCTTTTGGTGTCTGCCGCCTGGATCCCATAGGGAGATACATTAGTCTCGTGAGGTGCAGAAGGCATGTACTGTCGAGAGCATAAATTACAGATTGTGACACCTGCATGCATTCACCCCATGCAAATAGCAAGAAGGGACACAAAAGCAACCCCACCCTGAAACACTCTGTATCCTCCTTGGATAGATATAGATATACATGTAGACTAGGCCCTCTAATTCTCTCCCACTCCTTATCTATCTTCGATTTTTTTTTTTATTTTACCTTCCTCTATATATGTATATACAAGTTCTTGTCGGGAGTACGCTCTTCTTAGCCAAAGTCTAAAATAACTTTGCTATTTTTAGGAAACCTTTGATAGTACGCACGAAATCTCCTTCGCTTGACACACACCAATCGTACGTGGAAATAAGTGTGGGTCTAAGTGGCCTCCACACTCGGATACCACCAATTCCGTAATAGATAGTGAAGTTTTCTTGTTTTCGAGTGGGTGTAACAAGTTTTTTTTTGTTTTTTTTTTTTTTTCAAAGTATTTTACCCCCATTTTCAGCCGTTTCTTCGGTTTCGTTTTCGACCAGGAAACACCGAGTCGCTGTAAATTTTTGGTGAAATTTCCATAAAATTATGTGAAAAAATAATTCTTCTAGAAATCTGATCTTTTATTGACGAATTATTATCGTTGGTTAATTTATATAATTTCTTTCTTTCATACAGGAAAATCTATTGAGCAGTTTTATGGAATTTAAGTAAAGCATAACTTACGCAAAGTGTAATTTCTCGCTTTGTTTGAGAAAAGAATGAAATACAGTGCAAAAAAAAAATAGAAACTAGTTTTTCCATCTTTGACATTTCTTTTTGCTCCTCTATCTCTTTGCTCTCTTGACTAACTAACGAGTATCGATAAGGCGGCACCTTTGCCTTCCGTAATAACAATGACGTTACCAGATTTATATTAATTACTGCATCCTACCACCCTGCTTGTAATAAATAACCGTTCCCTCCCTTCTCCGCCGCCTTCTCACCCTAAACTGAACGGGCGCGCTGTGCTACTTGCATATATACGCAAGACTGAAAATACTTCGACAGCCGAGTGGCGGTGGAGGGGAGGAGAGGAAAAAAAATAAAAATAAAATATACATTCCTAAAAGTCCATGAAATCTACTTTGTATTACTCAGAACATAGTCACTCTTTAAGAAGAAGAAAGATCTTCATGATTTTCCTTATTTTTCTATTTTTTTCTCTCTATATACGTGCACGGGTATACGATATCCATCTTCATCTGGTCAGAGAGTCTCCTGCTTACTATGCAAGTGCACTAATAGCTCGAGTTTACACTAATTACCAGGGAATATACAAGCAAGGTAGTAGAACCAGCAGGAAGCCCATTATGCCCGTAAAGCCAGAGTAACTACAAGAATTGCTGAAGACACGGAAAGACTAGTGGCCCTGTACGTGCGGACCGGAGGACTTAAGAAAAGACGAGTATAATTGACCGCAAAAATAAAGAAATATCTAAAAAAATTACACTTTATTTAATTTGTCATCAGGTACTAACAAAAAAACGCGGGTTAACTAAAAATCTCAATTTCAATTAACCACACGGTTAATTGTCGAAGACCGTATTGATTTTCTCGATAGCTCCTCGCCACTTTTAAAGCCTCTAAGTAAGTAGTTGGCGGTAAGCACGCATGCAAACATTTTTTACTTCGAAACTATCGAAACAAAAAGATACAACAGAATCTTTACGATGACCAAAGAGAAGGTACGAAAGATAAAGAAAATCAAACACGACTTCACGGATATACATATATACTATGCATATATATATATAAATACCGTTATCTGGTTTGCGGCTTAGGGCTGCCTTCTATATATTTTCCAGGACTAATTATTGTTATTATTGGAAAAAAATGTTAACGAGCGTAAGGAAAAAGAGAA
>JARPRG010000127.1:360281-401535 GCA_031001745.1 Hartigia nigra | reverse complement strand
CCTGACTTTTCTCATTGCGACTAAATTCGGAATATAATTAAAAATTATCTTTTTATTGGGATTTCATTGATTATCAACTTTATTATACTAAGAACAACGTGAAAACTTTAATTTGTTAGGTTTATTGTTTATATACGGTAAATAAAAAAATGTATTTCAGATTGTTAGGTTATACAATAGAACAAATGTGTATAATTACATACAGAATCTAATAGTAAATCTTGAATTTATAGTAAAATCTTTTATTAGAAATATTATTAATGATGGCACTAGGTACTACACGTGGTAGAAATTGTCATTAACGACTTGACAAGTTAGTAATAAGATATCCGAGGAAAAAGTATTTCCAAAATATACCTACATATGACATAACAGTCATTAGTACATATAATAATAATAATGTTAAAAGATGTTGAAAAAAATTATGGAAAGTACGAGAAATAGAAATTTATATATTTTTTTTTTTTCTTCCAATTATCAAAATAGTACGAAACTTGAAATCCGTACCGAAATTTATGATGAAAGATTTAATGACTTTTTTTGTATTATTGCAATCGTTATAAAACGTAAATGCATCGAAGCACAAGTTACCGGAACGAACGAAAGACGCACGCACGGGTCAGGCGTCGTGACGCTGCGGCGTGACGGCCGATACTAACCGTCGACGGCTCAGCCGGCGTTATCAGACAATTTTCCATGGTTGCGCACGCGCCATAAAGACTCATGGTCTCCCATGAGAATCCCCTATGGGTAGTTTGGGATTAGACGCGCCCATTCTACTGCCTCATGAGAAAGCGTTAATTGGGGGTGAAAGTCTGTCGAGCAGGAATTAGAAGCTACAGACAAACTTGGTCGGTACCATGATATTTCTTGGTTAGGGGCGGGGGGTAGTAATTATATCCAATTCAAAGTCAATCCTCATCAATAAAATATATCAAAAGAAAAAAAAAAACTAAATAACTTCAAAAATTTACATTATACATAAAAAGTATACTCCAAGGGTAGTATTCGCCACATTAAAAAATATACCCCTAATACAAAAAAATCCGTGTAAACGACTGATACAGTTTTCTGACCTATGCCCCATTCCAAGAAGGGTGGGTATTGGTTTTCAGTCGATAGTTACGGCAGCGCCCTTTATTCTAATTGAATTAAAATATCGATCCGGAACCAGCCATCAACCATGAAACCAACCCCCAACTCATGGAGTCTCTCTAAGCCGTGTCACGAGCCGCCAAAATCAACAGTCGCAGCCGCTTTTAGATGCCACGAGTCGAGACAGCAGGACTATTTTTTATTTTCTTAGCCACTCGAGGAAGGGTTGGCTTAAGCAAGCGGCACGTATGATTTAAGACTGGTGGTTTGACGTATTCGGGTTCCTTGTCGGTCGTGGCACCGCCATGCGCCGCGACGTCTCCCTCCCCTAGAAACACGGTGCCCTCGTCGTGCTTGCAACGTGTGCCGTCATTTATGATTTACACGTTCCTTGCTTCGAGTCTACTTAACAAAGTGCTTTCCATGCTCGTATTGCTCCTTTCCACCCTTACAGATATACAAGTCATCCCCTAGACATCCAACATCACGTGTATCCCTTAATTTTCGCGAAACAGATATTGCCCCAATTTCTATTACACTTTTGAATTATAAATACCATACCCTTGGAATTGTTCCAGGAAATAACAAGGAACTACGATTACGGTCCATGACGACTTCAAAGTATCATCCCCAATTATTTCTTCAAAAAATGATTCATGAGGGTGAGTGCATCCTAAATGTAATCATTATACCCGTTTCTTCGCCTATTTAATCCTTCTCCCCTCTTTCCCGTACCACGTGACAAAGTACGCAGGATCAGCTTAACCTGCAGTAACCTCAGGGGGTTCAACCATGTCAACTTATGATTTAAGAATGCGTCTTCGTGGTTCACGCACCTCCGCAGTTATTTTTACGTGCGTCCTGTTACGCCTCTGCGCATTCTCTCTTTGGCCCTTACTAACTTATTATTATTATTTTTTTGTCATTCCTCGATCTTCATTCTTCGAGCTAATACATTGCTTACGTAACATGTTTCACTGGGTTTTCGTGAAAAAGAAGTACCCTTCAGTTTAACCTTACCTATAGAAATCTTGAATTCTTGGTACTTCACTGTTCTCTCTGTCAATGGAAAATTTTATTTTTCACCATTTGTTTTACTTTATTTTTACATAAATCATATACCAGTCGGCGGCCATATTGTTTGGATCTGTATACGAGCGCGTGATTCTTGCTGTTTTTCTTCCTGAAACGCAGCTTCGTAACCAGGGATTTCTGTATTGCCTTTGTTCGTTGTACGAGGTGTAGCCGACATCGTTGTTTCTTTTGAAGATGGAAGCTGGCGTAAATTTCAAAAGTGTATCGAGTTGTAAGCACTACAAAGATCCCGACGGTTTTTACGAGTGCCTTTACCATATGGTGACTGAACCACTGTTAGGGAATCGTAGGGGATACTCGTGCCTTAAAGTTTCATCGGTAAAGTCGATGCATCTCTTTGATGTGAATATACGATTAAAAAAATATAGTAGAAAATGTATAGCATATATTTCATGCATGCCGTGTTGAGTTTGCGTGGGCTTGAAAAATTACCTAGATATTATAAAAGACTTATAGGAATTGAGCGCTAAGAAATCACGTTTAAGCCCCGTGAAAAAGTCATATCCTGTATATGCACGATATATTTATTATGCGATGCGACGTTCTTATTAAACTGAAAGAAACGATGAATTTTCCTTCATATTAACGTATGATAATTATCTTAGTGAAGTTAACGTTAACGAACTGTATTTTCTGACATTCAGTATTTACACTTTGTACACGTCTGTTTCAATAGGATCCAGTAGTCCTTTCGTAAAATACAAATAAGGGCCAGGTGTTTATACTTGATTGGCTAGTCGTGTGAAATATATTAAGGACTGTCCTAATTATGTGGAAATAGTCATGAGATTAGACTCCCTAATGCATGTAATCCTCTTATACCAATGCTTTTATTTCCACGTTCCCTGTTCGTCTAATACGTATTTATTTCAGTCCACAGTCACGTTTCGATCGGAAATACAATTTCCCCTAGAAATTCCCTATGGTATCTATTGTCAATGAAGAATGATCAATTGTGAAAATTAATTAGAAACATTGTTATCGTTGAATAGGAATTATGCTTAGAAACAAAAATGGATGCCGGATACTTGTATATTCTGAAAGTATCGATTGATCTTCTTATAAATAGGAGAGGGAAATTAATTTTTATATGTAATATTTGAATTAATTTATTTTTGGGAAATATTTCTTCTCACGTAATGCTCTTGGTATTCCTGATGGTGGACGAGGTTATTGCCAACACTACGACATTATCTCACGCTTTATTGGCCGTTACGATAAAACGTAATCTCCCCCTTTGTGTGAAATTTCGTGCAGGTACCCTTAGAGTGGCGGGGGTGTACTAGTGCTTCGCCATCTTGCAACATTCGAATATTGTAGTCATGAGGGTTGGCACGCGATCTTATAAACAATTAGTAATAAAAGATATTCAAGGTTAATAAAAATATTTCAGTTCGACAGGGTCAGACAATTTGTGCTTGCAATTTATTTTTTATCAATTGCAAACCCTGTAGGGTTTCTTAATTGTTTCTTAGCCTTTTACACATCCTTGGTATACTTTATTCTGTATAAGAAATGTAGCGCGACACGTTTCAACCCCTCTGTGCACCCTTGGAGTCACGACAAAAGGTCTCTGGAATAATTCGAGGGAGGGTGCATTCGAATGTCATAGGTAACAACCTCGTAAGGGTCGAACTAGAAGCATTATGCAGGAGGTCTATATGTTCATCCAAGAAACGTAAAAGTAATTTCGGAAAAACAGGGGTTGACCATCCCTTGAAGAATAATCGTATTCCCATTAGGAGCCTTCATCTTAGTCATCCCTTTGTTCATCCCCCCCTCTCCTCCCGCGTAAAGCACGACGAATTGGAATTTCCTTGAAAAATTTCTTGAGACTCGATTACCACTTTCTAAGGGATGCTTTTAGCAGAAATCAACATGACGTTGCGCAGAGAGACTTAAGGTCTGTTCACAAATAAATTTCACTTTAATCGTTCGATCGATCTGCTCGTGGGATAATTATCATTATGGCAGAGAGTGATTGGTCGATGGCCTTAAAAAAGATGAGGAGTGGGAGGTAGGAGCATTAATTTTTGTTTTAATACTAAAATAAGGGTTTAAAAAAATACACCTAATCAAATTATAACGCTCTAGTTATTTTCCTTGTAATTTAATTAATTTTTTTATCCACTAAAATATTCTCTATGACAATTAATTACAAAAGCCAATTGCAGCGCACTGCAGAATTTCTGGCCAGGTCGGCGCGATCGTTACTCGTCGTAATCCTTCGTCCACCTAAGGGGGTTGGGAATCTAAATCGTTTTGGTGGCGAGCATTAATTAGAGAGATAAGGTAAGACTTAACCTATACAACAGGAACAGGTAAAAATTAACTCGAGAGCATAAAATAAAGCCATAAAGTTATTGCAAAAAATTAACTAAAAAAATAAAAGCACAGGTAGATACCTAATTTATCGACATCCCATTCATGGCAAGGATATATGACTTTAATAGAAAAATAGTAATTTTCTTTCTGTACAGAACAAATCCTGATAACAATAAAGTGACATAGGAAACTACGACAGTTTCAACACCGAAGGGAATTTAACCAATGTCCAATAAAGAAAATTTTCGATATTGCACCAGAAACAATAATATACAGATACATGAAGTATAGATATACAGAATATAGATGTACAGTGTGTGAAGCGTACCAAGATTTATTATCCTCAGTTTAACTCGCCGCTCACCGCAAGTGTCCAGAGTGTCGCTAGTGTCGAAACTTTAAGAAACAAACTGGCCAGAAAACGTGTCGTGCGTGAGATATGACTAGACTGAATTATCCTAAGGGCTGTTTGTGACGTGGCAGTATTTCTATAAGTATAGTAACCAAGCAACCAACCCCGAGCCAACGCATCCCTTTTCCTCATCTCTATTGGGAAAACCCAGTGACTCAAGATTGGCGAATGGAATCCTCTCAAACGATGCTGAATTCCTGTTTCAGTGAGATAACTAGAAGTGACTATATTTTTTGTTAATATGCTACGAATAAAGTTAAGTTTCAATGACAAATTCATTCGATCAGATTTTAATAGTTGTTAATTATTGCGCTAATGAATTTTTCAACCCCTATCAACGTTATTAATTGTCCCTCTTTCCGCGAATCGTATATCCGATATTATATCGGCAATTTGCAGTCACGTCACAAACCGACGCCTCGCGTCTCTTGCGAGAAATTTCGCCCACGGCGCTTCTCATTATACGGAATTAGGTGTCAGCACTGGTTGAATGAAGCTGCGCGCAATGATAAAAGTCCCGTCAGCTTGCAGCTTCCTGACTTGAAGTTTTTCAGGAAGTCAGAACAGATACGTATACATACGTCAGGATCGATTTTTCTTTTTAATAATTTTTAATTGCTACTTAAAATTATTTGTACTTTTTTTTATTCAATTTTTGTTGTTTGCTACACCTATGATATAAGCACTCAATACTGTGTTTCATACATATACAATATTGATATATACGTATCGTCATCTTTCTTTACATTCTGATGTTTCTGCATAGAGATACCGGAAGTTCCACAAAATATGAACGTAGCTATTTTTCAAGGACGTTATTCAACAACGCAATTCAGCCATAAGGGTTACTGGCATTGTTTAAGTAGTACGTATGCCCGCGATCGATTACCAGATAAAATTGAACATTAAGCGCCACGTCGGACTTCACCGGATACCCAAAATATGATCCGTGATGGATGAAGGCTCAAGGGATGAACCCAAATCATCAAACTGTTTTAACTAATACTCTGGAACGTAGTAGAGATATGAGAGCGCTTAATGTATGTTAATGTATATATATACATATATACATTAAAATACTTAATATATACATATATATGGGCGTTGAGAAGTCAAGTGAAAAAAATTATCACTTGCACTCTACCAATGGAATCAATCGCTATACCTTAGCCTGCATTCCTACGCAATTATTATTATTATTTTTTTAATAAATTTTTATTGCACAATATCACTAGAACTTTTATCATTTCTAAATCGCTCGCACACGTCACTTTAAACCGCGCAAAATCTTACTGTTTGCCGAGGATATAGAGGAGAGCTTTATCGCAGTCAGATCATTCTGGCAGATATTCGTTGGCGAAATATTAACACTCTTCGATTTTCAAACAGCGAATATCGTCCGGTATCTGATAAGCTGATTTGCGTCAAGGTTATTCACGCTCAAAGTCGGGGTTGGTTGTACGCCGGTTGTGTTATCCGCTGATAAAATGTGATACGAACGAATGGTGAATATAGGATTTGAATGTATAAAAAAGGGGCGGGAACCTTTATGAATTTTTTCTTTTTAAACTGACAATGGGGGGGTCCTCTTAAAAGCTTTGTCATTTTGTATTACGTCGATGCTGGGTATTCGTGCTAGTCATGTTAAAGCGTGTCTATATTTTCGATTGTTTGTCGGACTCTGCGCTACGTTCTTAAGAACGTGCACGAACAATGCTGGGGTAAAGGACCCCCAGAAGTGGCCTCGGGCAAATAAATATGTTAATTTAGGAAATGCCGTATACGCTAAAACGGTCTCCCGTCCGCACGCATTATTTCGCTCGAACGTCCATGAATTATTCACGGAGCTACGGACACTAACGATAGCTAGTAGATTGTAGGTAATATCGGAGTTCTAGACCGCACGCAGTATTATGTGTGTCCAAGTGTATTTATATATATATAATGTGCACCAGTCTTGTATGTACTAGGGTAGTATACATATATAGAGCAGTGGCGATCGAGGAATTATCTTAAGATTTATCAGATTACCAGTGTTAAGATGATTTATGATGTTAAGAGGTATAGGTATGTCTAGATATTTAGATATACAGACATTTTTTTAAAATTCTAGAATTTGACCTTGGAATAATATTTTTTATGATTGAGTAATAGTGTTTTTTAATTTTGGAAATTTTCATCATTTTATATTTGCGGTATGCGTATGAATAAAAAATACTGTTTAAGGTCACACGTATGGCTGGAATATTTGATGGATTTAATTTTGCTAATTGATTATCTAATGACATTATTTAATTAGCCATAGACGTTTTTGCGAGAATGCAGAACATTAATCTTGTACAGTCGTTATGTAAATTATCGTATGCCTGGAATTTTAAGAATTTTATGGGTTAATGACGTTCACTAAATTTCGATGCTCCGAACCATTTTGCAGGATCGTAAATAACAATTATGCGGAATCTTCAATTTTTGTCCCAGGGCGATCAATCATTGTTACGAAGTCATCATCGACGTCGACGTGGCTTGATGCGTTTTTGCACTTTTTGCCATTGAAATCTATAAGAGTCACTTTATGGTTCCATTAATCGTGCTTGTGCGGATCTCTAAGAAATTTGTATCGTTACGCAAACGATTGAATAATTCTAAAAATGTCTATTTTATTTATACGTCCTTTCTTAATCTCATTAACGAAATTGTGCTTCGTTACGAATCATACAATTTTAACTTGAACGCTGATTGACTTATGACCTCCTCCTATACAATAGTTTTATTCAAATTTACGGCGAGTGGCATTTCATTACAAAAAATTATATTGTTACCTCTTAGCCGGTATTGCAGGTTTCGCATCCCTCCTGGGAGGAAACGCCGCTACCACTCCTCCCGGAACGTTTTCACTGGAAATTAAATTGTCGCCGTCATATTATGCCGGTCGGACACTCGCATTCTCGACCTCGGAACCAGAAGCTAGGAAATTATCATTTATGCGAATTCATCTTTACGTACGTTTCTATTAGGGATTAAAAAGGATATCCCATTAAAATACTTATGAACGCCATTGTAATTTGGATGCAGATGGAGATTTGACGTTTTATAAGGTGTAACGGGTTCGTATAATTCTACGAAAAATACGTAAGTTAACTAACGGTAGGCGCTTGACCGTAAATTTACCCGGTAAAGAGTTTTCAATGAAATTCCAAGAGAAATTCATATGAATGCGTGAGCGCAAAATATGAGGTGTGCCCTTCTTCCGTATATATGTGGAATTAAAAAAAAAGCAACATGTGTCCAGATTAATTACAATTAGGTGGCCACGTATCCACGCACCGAGTTTAATTAAAGGGATACTTTTTTGTTTCCTTGTTGTTTCCTCAAATTTTGCCTCGTAGGACCTGCTTTTTTTTGTCCTCCTTCCATTTTTATCGGCATTAAGATCTCCGCGTTATTTTAGCACGTTAGAACTTTTTCGGATTAAATTCATTAGGCTGGAGGAGGAAAGGGAAAATTTGGGTAATGCGAAGACAAACTTTCTATAAGACTGCAACCTTTTTCCCTAGCCAGACTCATTCAAACTTCCCGCCATACGGTTTACGTATGATAGATGTATTTTAATTGGACGGTTTCATATTTTTTCATCGTTTTCTTTATTTGACGTATTTTGTTCGATAAACATTTGCACTATTTAGCAACAAAAGTGTCTTCATGTAGACTTTGGTAATTTTGCGAAACACGACAAGGTCGTTGATAATCAACGCTAATCATCGTCTTGCGTGTAACACTTTTTATTAGAACTTGACGTGTCAGAGACAGTGCTGTAATGCAGGTTAATAGAAGAGCGTCCTTGGTATTACTTCAACTAATCAAACCAATGATGAATGTATGTAAGTATATATTATTAAAATACGAGTAAGCAATGAAATAATTTTACATAACTAACATATACCAATTCAAATTTGAAAATAAATGGTCAATTAACTAATTCCAGAAGACGTTGAAGTATATGTACAAGAAAAAGAGAGATTGAATCATTACAGATGGCGGCACAAACTGACTTACGCTATACCTACGGTCGGTAATGTAGGAAATTTGGAAGATTGATTATCAATGCTAATAAATAGTGTCATACTTTTCGCTATTGCATATTAAATATAATTTAACGTAATCGTATTAAATTACCATATAGTTTATTTGAGAGTAAATAAAATAATTAAATTCTTCAAAAACATCCTGCTTAGTCGGTAATATCAGACTGCAATTTTACACGTTGTAACCACTGGATACTAAGAGCCTTATCCAGCATCAATCGATACATACAATTATCGATTATAAACTACCTCATTTTCAAGTTAGCCTTCAGATGGACCTAACAGTAACACTTCAAAGTGACCTTTGACACTGCAACTGAAAAAATCTTACCGATAAAATGTCTCTTAACAGAGTCAAGGAAGATTGCACGATACTGGTAGTACTTTAATAATGTCATAAAACTGTAAGAAATAGTTTCACTACAATTTTCTGTGCAATTGCACAAAATGCAATATAAAACAGAGAACTCGTGCGAGATATTCGCACGAATGAAGAAGCAGTAAAAACGGAAGCCTGGCGTATATCTCGTTCTAAAGTCCGACGGTGCCAAATGGCTAAAATTCTTCAAGGGAAACGAATTGGGGTCAGTAGGTGAGAGCGCCTTGCAATAATAATAACAGTTATACATAAGGGTGAGTGCACGGCTGTAATATTTCATAAGGGGTGTCCGCTGATATAACGAGAAAAGAAATGCGCTAGACGTCACGTTCACCCGATAAAACAGGACTACGTAGCTACGTTATATAGATATATACCAAGACGGCCCGCGACGCCTACATACGATTTCCCGGGGCTAGAAAAGAAAAAAAAAAAGAAAGATAAAAATAAAGATCGAAAAATAAACGTATAAAAGACCGGGAAAATTCAAACGAGGTACCTCACATAGCAATTTAATATCATCCCCCTGTTTCTCGACATTATAGAACTTCCCATTAACCCGCATACCTAGCCAACCCCATAAACGAATTCTCTCACGGTCATCCTATGGATTTCCTTAATAATACGAAATTGCATAATTTTGCATACCGGACAAACCCGTTCACTTTACTGACCGACGCATTTCGTGTGAGTATCTGACCGCTCCTCCCCTCTGCCACCCATCACAGAATAATATCTTGGTTGCAGACTGTAATAAACTTCCACTGTTATATAGTAACTAACAAATAGCTATATATAATATATCAATTGTTTTTCGAAATTCCCATGATCGTTAAGTCACTATGAACTTTTTATTAATATCGTACCCCATAATGTTCTCTCTGCTACATTTATACGTAATAGTTAATAATTTTCAAACGAAGCAAATAATCTATCAGAAACAAGGCTTCACTCAAACCCTTCGAAATTGTTAGATATGGAAGGAACAACTTTCGATGGAACTTTGAATGTTTATGCTTCGGGCGAAGGTTTGTAGATACTCCACTTTCAGGTAGGTGGAAGGTACGTACCTACTATCTATAACGTACCTACAGACCTTGCAGGATACCCAGAGCAAACCAGAGCAAACTTTATGGTAAACTCGAGGCAGCCTGGAGCGAGCTAATTAACTATTGCTGTAAACAAGCGGTAATGTTCCAAT
Organism: Hartigia nigra; assembly: GCA_031001745.1. Classification (NCBI taxonomy): domain Eukaryota; kingdom Metazoa; phylum Arthropoda; class Insecta; order Hymenoptera; family Cephidae; genus Hartigia; species Hartigia nigra. The sequence goes on along the minus strand of JARPRG010000127.1, from coordinate 390,946 downwards.
CTCGTAATATGGATGCTTCACTTACTATATAGGTTAGGTTAGTGAATATTTTATTAAGGCTGATCAGTAGTCGGTCATTCGATAACCCAATAGAAATTGGTCATTGACGATACTATTTTCACTCATTGGAGATCTAGTTAATATGCTATACCTATAGGTATGGACATGATCCTGAATGGATACACGAATACTTGGATGTTTGTATCTACTTATTTGCCCGGTTAATGAAATTCGTGCAGACCTAGTTCTACTTCCAGTGTTAATTAATCGTCGTAATTTTTGCCTTTTTTAATTTTTCACCAGACCATTAAGCACGTGAAAATGATGCCGAACGTCGTTAGGCGACCTACTAGAGTGGGGGAACGTCGGAAAAAATGGTAATAGGCTAATGGACGTAATAGTCTGGTCTATTGTGGATATATACCACTGTCAGTAAATTTTTTGGACGTGTAAAAGCATTTTGGGTAATGATTGTCGTTTCTTATTATTATTATTTATACACGTCATAAATGTAATACGTCTAGTATTATATTTATAGAAATTAGCTATCTATGCGTGTTTTATTTGTGTTTTTCTTTTTATATATATATATATATATATATATATATATAATCAATGAAATCGTCAACATTTACTGTATGATGGAAATGCATGGTAATTCTTGAATTATTAAGTAAACAGACCAATTTTTATTCCTTTCGCTTTTTTTTTTTCATGAAAGTGAGAAAATAACGTAAGCAAAGCAAATAATGTTTCTTTATACGAAATCAAAAGTTTTTCGATTTGATCGATTTTCATAAATTATTATGAATTTAAAGTTTTTATTATAATCAGTCTAATAGTTTTATTGTTTATATTTATTATCGATATATAGTCTGCTTTAATAAATGAACGTTGTTATATGAGAAATGTTGCGGCGACGTAATAGATGTATTTTTTTATATTTTACAAAGTAGATATCCTCGTGTCATCCAAAGTTAAAGTAGTCGGACTGTGGATTAATTCAAGCATTATGAATAATCTCCTTAGCTTGCGGAGTCGTCGAATTAAGGGTGGATTTGTGTTGCAAATGCATTTGTGTCATGTTGCATAAACGGAATAGACCGTAGTTACTACCCCTTGGATTACTATTCCAGAATTCACAAGGGGCTGGTCGAATGGGCAGTTATAGAAATTATACATGAAATACATATAGTTCATACGTAGTTTTGATTATATATATATATATATATATATATATATATATAATTTATATAATATATATACATATATATAATTTATATAAATCATGCAAAATTGATGTATCAGAAAACCGTAATAAAAATCGAGTTTTAAATCAGCAGACACCATCTTGTTCATACTTACCCCCTCCTGGTCCTTTCTATTCTTATTACCTCTTCAGGCGTTAAAGCATCCCATATTTCATCAAAGGGATATCCCAGCGTCTGCAAAAGCGGAGTCTAAGAAAAAAAAATAAAAATGACAAACGGATCTGGACGATTTGAGTCAGGATGCGGAAGGGAACTCGGAGTCCTGAAAAAAAAAAAGGAAGAAAATCCTCACGCACCGCGTAACGCATTTGCACGCAGCGAAACGTGTGGTAAAACCACAAAGCTCCTAAGGCATTTGCAAAACCTTCGATATAATAGAATCGGAAATATGAGATACGTTGCTTGCAAACCGGCCGTATGTCGATGCTGCGATAAGGCAAAAAAAAAAATATATTAAGAAAAATCCCGAAGTCACGAACCCATGCGATTTTACCCGAGGCCATCTTTATTCACGGTAAAAAATATGTCGAGTTTTCCACGTAGAAAAATCTCCTTTGTATACAAAGAAAAAAAAAGATTTTTTTCAAACCATTATCTACGTCATCAAAAAAAAATCTCGCACCTTATTTCATCCTCGCGATCGTTATCACACGTTTACCCGACACCTAAATAAATATCATGAATAATCCTAAGCAGTATTAAGCCATAAGATACAATGATAACTAAAGTCTCATAATGCTACAGACGTGACTAGAAATTTTTTATTTGAAAACAAAAAAATTAACTTCTTTATTGTCCCGAGTGCCGTAAAACATCCGATCCCCGTTAAATTGTCTCCTGTTGTAGCCAGGAATGTAGGTCGATAAATAGTCGTACTTGGGCAAGCGTTAAATTCCAATTTCACTTGGTCCCCGTAACAGGGATACATATGTGTATAGAATTTCCAAAAGGAAAATCTATAACCCAAAAATAAGGTATTTTACAATCGCACGGGGCAGAGACTAATGTAAGATTCCCAGTAGAAATTATCGACAAGTAATCAGACAATTCTAGAATTCATCAAACTCCCAGGCATTCTAATAATCTCGATCGATAAGATATACGACTTTCTTTATCACTTTCTCGAAGTCTACTCGGACGTTCTTGAAATTCTAAGAGGATTTGCGAGTCGCTTGGAACAGTAGAATATCTTGGCGTATTGCTTCATATGATTTCCAGAAAATATGATTTGGATCACTCCCGAACACTGTCGACTGTATTTCAGAGTTTATGAATCTCTAAGAAAAAAAGCCCGAGGCTTATGTCGCCAGTTATGTAAATGTCAGTATTATTGCTTATATATATATATATATGTATATATGTATATATATACACACAGTGATGACATAGTATAGTGTGCTTTAGGTGATGCTGGCAAGGAGATGCTGCAAAGGGAGGCTTCGTTTAATTTTTCAGGATGTCTGTTCTTGCTAATTAGTCCTTTATCAAATTGAGTGTGACGTCATTATATTCGTAAGATAAACAAACTGCATGCTTTATGAATCACGGTGAATGATGCAATTTGCATAATAGCAGGTTCGTTGTCAAGGGACTTTAGGATAGGCGAAAGTGAATGTGTTAGAAACGAAACGATAAATGATTTTTTGATATTGCGAGAAAAAAAAAATGAAAATAAATAATTCTGAAAAAATAAATCATTCAGCTGTACGAGTTAAGTGTACGTGACGTCACTTGAAAACGATAAAATGTTATTTCTAGAATATTATAATATCTCGATATTACGAATGATATAATATTGTAATATTTTTGAAATATTGCAATGTCTGAGTATTGTATTATTCCTGGAATATAGTAATGTCTATTCGTACAAGAAACGGGATAATGTCGTGACTGCAAATAAGTAAATTGAATTTTGCAATAGGATTTTGTACGTTAATTAAAAAGTGTTTTCGCCAGGGATGAATAAATGTTTATTTTATGAACGCACTGTGAACGCGATAACGAGTAAATAGCATGAGAAGTGTACTTGTTTATGTATCGTGACGTTTTTCCTGTTAAGATTACGTTCACAAGCGGCGATTTCTGTGCGGTAGCACCGCGCCGTTTCCATAAATAAATATATATATATTTAATTATTATAATATTAATATTAATGTAATGTATATATATATATATTAACTATCTAAGCTAAGCATAGATATTCCTGATAATTGCAATTAATTGGAGCAATCGAACGTTAGTGAATCTTGATGTCTTTTTTTTTAATGCAATAATCCCGTTAACAATCAGAAAACTTCGCTTGGTTCGATCATCGGCTGTTCGTCCATTCAATGACTTCAGAGAAGCTCTATTGAGAGCTTTTTTTTTTGTAAATAAAGTGCAGCCATTTATGTTCACACGTCAAAAATGAAAAATTCGAACGTCAAAAATTTTGGATATTCACGCTTAGCTGCCGTAAATAAAAACAATTCTACGATAGCCGATACTGCCCGATGCTATTCATCAGTTCGACGACATTCAAAGCGTGGAATAAATATTTAAAATTCAATATAGACTCTGGCACAATGATGAGAATCAAATTGGGCCATCATTGATATTTCCATCTGCGAAACGATCAATGTACACTGCTGGACATTAATACTTTCCCAAGCTATAGTAAGAACTTATCCCCAGTACCTGCCGAAACCTATTCTTATTCTCCTACTCTGCCTTTCGTGGATCTCAGAAAATAATATTATGATATTCATATACCACTACAACAATAAGTATGGATGGCATCGATAGGTGTTATAGTCTCCTATTATAATAATAATCATTTATAAATGTTTGAATAATTAAGATAAATAACTGGAAATGTCATCAAACCGATTGTTACTTTAATAACGAAATATGATGGCTATGAAAAGTGCCGATTTATTTTAACAGTCTCCTTATCTTTGATGCTCTGCGAAGCCATTCCTTAAATAACATGTCCTTTAAAAAATTGACATTTTTCAGAGTCAACATATTTCATTGTCAAATGAACAATTCGACAAAATTTCCAGGTATTTGTCCTAGTCATTCGAACATTTATAGATGATTATTATTATAATAGGAGACTATAACATCTATCGATGCGATCCATACTTATTGTTGTGGTGGTATATGAATATCATAATAATATTTCTCGAAACTCGTGAAAGACAGAGTAGGAGAATAGGGACAGCATTTGGCGTGTGGTGAGGCATTAATGCCTTCTCTTACTATAGATCGGGAAGGCATTAATGTCCGGCAGTGTACTAGACCAGGTTTATTTTTACAGTGAATTCAAGAATGATATAAATTCATGATTTTTTTACAGTCATTAATATCTAACTGTAGATTCAGCTACCCGCCAATACTCGATCCTTTTTTCCAGAAACATCGACAAGGCTAATGATACTGTAAGAAAAAAGCGTAAAAAAATTTAACAAATAATATCGTATAAATATTATGCAATAAACATGTATCTTACTAATAAAAATGCATCCTGAGAACATAATTGCAGGTAGGCAACCAATTTCTAAAAAAACTGGAAACATCAGATTCCCAATAATGGCACCCAATCGTCCAATGGCCGTGAAGTGAATTTCAGCAGTGCTTCTAAAAAAAAAAAAAGATGTTAATCGCAAAATTTCCAATTAACAATGAAATCGATAAATTAATTATAAACTGCTAATCCTCGGTGTCAGTTTGTTCTTACCGCAATTTATTTGGAACGAGTTCCTTATTTAAGATGGTAACAGTGTTATTCGCGATTCGTGATGTGGTTAGAAAAAACGAGGCCATAATCAACATGAACGGTACGGAATAGCCCCAATTAATTCCAAAGCTACTTGCAGCTGCGGTGACCAGTGTAAAAACTGCAAGAATATTCAGACTGTTTTCAAGTTATCGGCAGAAGTTAACTTTTCTTTGGCAGCTTACACAATATCGCTCTTCGTCGCGTGGGCTTGGTGGACAAGAAACCAGCAAGAATAACGCCCAAGACAATGAAGCTAGTAATGATAGTTGCATTCAAGAAAACAGACGTTTTCACGTGAGTCTATAAAATAATTTAAAGTGGATTAATTAAAAAAATGTATAAAATCGTTAATTATGAATTGAATGTTATTTATTATTCTAGCAGCGATTACCGCGAATTACCGGAATGCAAGTGATTGTCGAATTATCGACTGTCTCCTGATTCCCTGGCGATGACGCTACTTGAAAACGCAGTATCTCGCACATGGTTAACATTTTACGATCAGGATAGTCGGTAACGAAGTTTCCTAACAATGCGAACAGTTGTGGTAACCATGATCGTAGAGTATTGAATCTGCATTGAAAAAGTTTCTTATTATTATACAATTCCGATATGAATCTTAGATTAGATAGGATAAATATTATAATAAAAATATGGTTATCTTTATTCATTCTTATCTTAATTTTTTTTATAACGATTGTAATAATTAGACTGAGTGCTTTAAAGAAACATATTACCCAAGCATAGTGGAAAATTGAATGAATAGTATGCCAGTGAAAATAAAATTGTACGGTCTGGCGAAAAGCACTTTCGTTTCCATCCATTCCTTTTGTATTTTTCGTAAATTCCTTTTTCTCAGTGAATTTGTTTCTTCCTCTCTCTCCACAGGGAGCAATGCTTTTATCTGTGTCAAAAAAAAAGTCTATATATATATATATATAGCTGTGTACATTCACGAGACGAGACATACGTGAAAACGTACGATATGTTTGGTCCAACTAAATTTTCTATCGTCCAGGAAAGCAAGCAAGACTTTCTCACGTAGCCATTTTCTGTGTAAAGTACAATAAGAAACCAGTAAGATGCCTGGTTTGAATTGATATTGGGGAGAAAAAGGAATGAAATCTTTTATATTCCGGGAAACGTTCTAGTTTACGAATATATTTTGTCGATTTTGCAAATGACTGAAATTATCTTTTAGGGGAGGCGTCTCGTTATAGTATCCAATTAGTGGAATTATGTGATATTCCATTAATTAAGGGTTGATTAATTATGCGAATTACCGGAAAGGTATCAGCAGACTTTCTCGTGTTAAATGAATATATTTTCTTGAATAATTTCAACGCCTCGTCGCTCCTTCCACTTTTCATTAAGTGCATTGGACTTTCGGGAAGTGCGGCAATTGTCGCCAGGCCTAAGACCGAAGGAAACGAGCAGATCAAAAGATATATCCGCCATGATTTATAAACTAATTGATCCGTAATCAGAGTGAACGACAAGGATTGAGGTAAAATAAAAAATGCCAGAGCTGCAAAGAGAAAAGAAATTTGCAATGAATATTTAAAAAAAAAATAAATTACGAACCAAAAGTTTTACATTTTTCAAATTCATACCAGGTAGCATAATATTTCCTAGACCAAAGAGAATTCCGCTCCACTTAATGAAACGTGGTTTGTGCTCGTCACTATGAAATTCCATTAAATACGTCATCAATATATTTAATGGCCCAGTCACTCTATAATACAAGTATATTGAAAAAAGATTACTATTTTTCAAAACTCATAATCGGCACAAAAAATATTTAACAAAAATTTCTCAAATACTCACAAAAATCCAGTGACAAATTTAAGTGCTATTATCAAATAGTATGAATGTAACATACTAATCATTATGTTGCAAAATGCATCAGCCAGTAAGCCATATAGAATAGGCATACGCCGTCCCACACGATCCGTCAGCAGTTCCCACAGGAAATTGGTCGCCATCATTCCTGGAGACAAGATTGATGAACATGGCTTAACTTACCATTCCTTACTTTAATGCATTTAACGAATCTAATACCTATATATACAATCGATACAAGGACTCCTTTACGTATAGTAGTCAGACCAAGATCACATTCGGCTGCCGCTAAAATAAATGGAGCAGTCGCCGTATCAAATATACTACTCCAAGCAGCAGGTACGGCAGCAAATAAAAGAAGATAATTAAAAAGTCCAAAACCTTGTTAAAAAAAAAGAATCAAAATAATGTATTTCTTAAATAATTATTAATTTTTTAAGCAATTGTCAAAATCATATTGAAACACACTCTTACCAGCTGCGGACGCGGCTTTTTCAAAATCAGCTGGTTCATCCTTCCGTTCAGGTACAGACGTAGTACGTTTCGGACACTCGTTACTACAGTTTTCGATCGTCATTTTGTTGTCTACTCGTACACGTGTTTTCAGAATCTCATTTATATGCCTGACTGTATATTACGTTAATAAGTATAGATATATTTATTAAATTTTGTATTGACAATTCAGTCTATTTAATTTTTTAATTATTTTTCATGTCATATACGAGCCAGAAAAACAAAAGTCAATCATAAGTATCACTGTACAAAAATACCGCGAAGAATTCGAACGATCGAATAAATAAACTAGATTTACAGGCTAAAATTGCTTCTTCGGTACTTAGTCTTGTTTCGTTGGATTGGTAGGACGTTTCCACTAGGAATGACTGTAACACGCGACGCTGGTTTTGGTTAGGCACGATTGCCAATTGACGACAAGATATTCTGTGAGGAAGGACGTCTGTTTATTAATACCCAGTAACTTCTTACGTGATCTAACACACTTTCATTGTCTAATATATATCCCACCGAGTATGTATGTAAACCACGTGTTTTCCGCATTCGTATTAGGCACTAAGACTTATATCGTGGATCTGTGTGACGTTTTAATAAAATCGGGTCAAACGATTCAATTACAGATACAGTTTAGACGTTGTTTTCATGCAAGTCTACTGACGACAAATGTAATTCAGGAAAATCCAAGAAGGTAAGAGTGACTTTTAGAGGGGGAGTTAAAAAATGCTGTTAACCTTGGCTATGCAATTTTTTTATAGCATATTTCAAAAATCGATATATTCTCTCCATATTGTTGGTATTTAACTTTATTATAAATATGTACTTTTTAAAATGTATTTTTTCTTGCCATCTTTACTGCATCGCTATTTCGATTGAGACTGTTTGGCAAATATGAATTTTCTAACTGGATGCTTGACGCATTCTTATCACCCAAGACGTGAAGACGAACTAAGATTTTTATATGACGATACATTATGTTGCGTAAGCAAACTCCGTGACAAATTGTAAAGTATAATAGTTAACTGATGATTGTAAAATGCGAGGATATGATTGTTTTATAATTTAATTATCTCGTAACTTTTGTTTATATTCGAAATTTTTAAATAATTAATTTTTACCATGAGTGCACCGTGAATGTAAATATTTTTCGAAAATAAATAAAGCCCAGCAATTTTGTACGCATATCTTTTAATAAATTGACGAATTTAAGTAGCAATGTATCATATATGCACATTTTTAAATACCTATCGATAACTTGCAAAGGAATTTGCATAAACATTAGTATCCAAATTTATTTTGGTTCTCTGAATTTGAACGCGATATCAAAATAATGAACTTCAAACTGGCGGATCGAATATGACGTCAATTTTTGGGGATTTTTATAGTTTCTACTACTTTGTGACAAATTAAGTTTCAAAGTATCAATTTTTTTTTATCTGTGACATTAGCTCGTGAAACGTTATGTAAAGTTTTGGATAAACTTCCGAAAAGCGCATACCGCCGATGAATCTAAAATTTGGTATAATAACGTATTTTGACCTCCTAATCACGAGTATCATAACGAAAATTGGCGCAAACGCCATTTTGAATATGAAAATCAAAGAAGAACCTCTTTTTGTTCGGTGTGCATAATCGCGCATTCCTAACTGATTTAGACTATTTTAGCTTTCCTTCTGTACAATCAACGCAATAAACTTTTTCAACCCAAATGTCAGAATATTCAACGTATTTCCGAATACCTATTACAGAGTTGGTTCCATCTGAACCCTAAGCCTTCGTGTTCAATGAAAACCGGTCTTTGACCTGGTTACACGAATTTCTAACCCAGTTAACAAGCAACACGAAAGTGCCATTTGATTCAACCAGGATAGACAAGGTTCTTGTTAGACATAACATTTCTGATTGTTACCCACGAGTCTGTAAAGTCGAAAGAAACTTGAAAAATTTAACAAAATTTCTTCGTAAGAGAATTTTTTCTAAGGCAAAAAATGCAAAATTCGAGCTTTTATAGATGAAAATAATTCAAATAATACACAAAGCCGTAAAGATGAATTGTTATTGTAGAAAAATAATCCACCATCAGTTAACTCCACGAAAGATTAAAACATACAAGTTCTCTGTAACTTCAAAAAATCACAAAATTTTCCACAATCACTAGCTAATGCCTTCATGTACTTCCACTTTGTTCCAACTTTACCAAAATAGATTGTTTTACGAGATCTCGTGGACTAGAAAAAATACTTAAGCACTCATTGATAACATTCCCTTATCATTAGTGCCTATCAAATGAGACATGATAAAGCCTCTTAAGCTTTAATAACACTAATGATAAACACAGTGCGAAAATCACATGAGACACTGCCAGTACCTTAAACCGACAAAGAATTCACTGCTCAGACGTTACCCCACCAATCGTACGATTGCGTTTTATTTTTTCAGTATAGTATTTTCTAAATAGTAAATCAGCAGCTTTCAAATGGCCGTTACGTAGATTATCCAAAAAAGTAAGTGAAAGGGTTGCGAGGGACTTCAACGCCGTGAAGTTGCCGCATCCACCAGGTCATAACGTTTGCTGTCGGTTCGACGGAATACGTGTAGCAGTTGCTGTTAACCAGTTCAGTATTTTCCGTATAGTCAAAGTTAGTCCAAGAGGTATAGTCGAAGCTACTCCCTAATGAGTTTCTCGGGTATTTGATGCGGAATGTGGGTTCTATTCAAACTTATTCTCCTCTCTAGTACTAGGTATCTACTCTCTCTCTCTCTCTCTCTTTAGATATTACATCCTCTTCCCTTCTAAAGTCATTCTTCTAAGCCCCATGCCGTATTTTAGCGTCTGCTTCAGCTTACCAACTCGCTCCAATTCTCTATCTATTTATTTGTCTCTTTGTTTCATTCTATTGCTCAGCCTCTATATCCTAGCCAGACAGCATTAAGTTTCTCGAAAAGCACGGCAAGAGACTTCTTACTTCTGACGTCACTACTTATCGCAACTGATTTGAAACCGAGATGCTGGGTACATAGCTAATTAGTAAAGGGGGGGGGGGGGGGGTTAAGATTGAATTTTTTTTTAATATCTCATCTGCAGGAACTGTATCAATTTTTCAAAGAAATATCCGATCGTATTGTTTCACTGGCTTTATATTTTCTCTATCTTTGTTTTCAATACCAACCAGTAATCATGGGGTCTTTGTTGTAACCTGGAGAACAATGGAAAGCGAAAAGCTAGACGAGCTGGCATAATAGTAGAAACCGTAGAATCATTCTTGTTATTCCAGGCAACGGGTCTAAAGGGTTCACGATGGAATCAACGTCCTCTGAATTTCCGGTAAATCGTAGACTTCCGGTTATACTGAATTGGGTATCGTTATGGGATGAACCGGGGTATAGAAAACAACTGTACCATCAAGTGGACTGGGGTAGGGTAGATGAGTACCTACTCCCTAATTTCACGGTAGTATCTGGTCGATCAATATTTAATCACAAGCCTTATTATTATTCTCGAAACTACAAGCTGCGGATGGAGCAACAAGCAATTAAAAGGCGAACTGACATATTGACTACAACCCTCGTTAATCATACGATTTTCCACTGATTTTCAAAATAAACATTTCCACTGCCATTTCCACAGCCTGTCAATAATTTGCTGTCACACATGATAATAATATTAATTCCCGTGAACTTCTATACGAGATTTCTTCAGCGACTTCACTTCTTTATTTTATTATTTTTATTATATAATTAAAAAGGTTACTTGAGGAATATTTTCATAAATAGAGACTACTCAATTATATGCACCCTGTAATATCATCCCTCCAATATTCCTAAACCCCGACCCTTAATCCATCAAATGCCAGTGCAGGATGACGTTCACCACCAGCACCATAAGTTTCAGCGATGGAACGGTTTACGAATTTCGAGCAATATTGCGCACGTTCCTTGCCAAGACTTGAGAGTGTACTGGCGAACTATACGTTTAATAGAGTGTACCTCCTGGATAGAGCGATGTCACGATATTTCCTTGTGGCACACGTGCAACCCTGACGACGCTCGCGACGCCATTGCCCTAAGTCGACAAGTTAAGAGCCTGACAGTTCTGGAGTAGCTGCCATAGGACGACAGTTTGATCCCGTTGATCTTGATAGGCCCCTGAATAAGTACGCACGGGTCTACCTTGTACATAAGTCGTGTACGAACATATTAAAGTTTCTAATGAAAACAAAAATCAGGCGTCGATATTTGAAGTTCATAGAGAATGAATAGTCTAGAATATTGAAGAGATGACACCTTTTTTAAGGGTCTAAACCAGCACACGTTTACTTTGCGCGATAGAGGGTAACTGTGTCGCAACGTATCTTCACTCTCAACGTATTGTCTTAGAGAGAGGGAGAGAGAGAGAGAGAGAGAGAGAGAGAGAGAAATCAATTTATTCGATTAGAGCCAAATACCCTGTGAATCGGGGTGACAGAAAAGTGAGCCGTACCGACAGTGCAGAAGAAAAGAAACAAGCAGTATAAGTAAAGTAAATCAAGCAGATAAGGATATCAATCGTAAATAAAATTAAAGATATATACAATGAACAGTACTTTCATTCATACAGCCATCTAACCGTCGCCATTCACCCAAAAGACTAAGAATACAATAGAGGGATAGGTACAGGAGTACTACGGCTAACAGAACCTTCGCGGAGGAGGCAGATGACTCCATCATTGTCGTATCTACTCGTCGCAAGAAAGTGGCCCGATTACAGAACATTAAGGGGCGAGCGATGTATTCTGAAGAGCCTTAAAAGGTCAGCAGTGAAGTGATAGAATGCACTTGCCAGCAGTGATAGTGAAGAAAATCAACTCCCGTATTATCCCCTCCGAGAAAAACTTCCGATCCAGTGGAATAACCCTGACACTAGGAGGTAGGTCTCCAAGCAGCAATAACATTACCCGCGCGCAAAAAAAAAACGCCAGCTGGAGTCCTGGTGAGAACAGATCAGTTTGTAATAGGGTCAAGGTGACCAGACTGAAATCTGTACTGACTAATCGACAAATCAATTGATAAAGCCACGGCACATGCCAACTGCAATTTATAGCCGGAACAATAAAAGTCATAATTCTTTTATAAGTAGTTCCGATATAGTCCGCACTGATTCGAAGGAGACAACGCGGAAACAGTTATCACTATAACAGTGCAGGTCCTAAGGAGTAGTTAACGGGAATGAGATCAGAGCTCATTGGCACATTTCACTAATTTACATCGCACACATAATGTCGTAGTATCCATCAAGTCGCAATAGGCAGCAGCATTACGCTGGAAGCATCTGCCACACGCAAGTACAATAATCATATTCAGTGAATATACTGACTAGTTAAAAATCAAAAGTTTCAGAGAGAGAGGCAAAACTAAGCATATGTACGCTACGACAGAAAGAGAAAGAGTAAAGTTAGGATGAAGAAAAGTTAGGAAGTATGACAGGAGATGAAAGATGGGCAAAGGGAGAGGAGTTTACAAGCAGCGGAGGGGTTGGAAGGGAAATAAATGCATAAGGGAGGTTTTTTTTTTTTATTCTTTCTCCTACCATCGATTCGCCGTACTAAGATCCCGTGGAGAGAATCACAACTATGACGCATTTAACTAGGTAGGTAAGTAAGGTGTGGCAGAGTTCCTTGGCGGTCCGAAAAGTTCGCAAAGTTTAAAGTAACCGCTCGTAGATATAAGCACCCTTGAGCTCATCTATTTTCGCGAAAGTTTATTATTAGAGTAGTTTTAACACCGGCACACCGCAGAGGGCGGCTTCGACGCCTAGCGTCTGGGCCGTGGACGCTCGAGACGTCGGCATTCGCCGTCGTTTGAGCTTTTAGTGAACCGCGCGCACGGAACTTCCGGAAACAAAGTATAAAAGTGAAACCGAGTCGTTTGCCGAGTGGTTTTCTGAATTACGAGGGAACTTTAAAGCGACCGGACTTAAGTAAATCTAGCGGTTAAATTACCTGAGAGGCCTTAAGGTAGCCAAAAGCTCTTTGTGATCTTAACTTTGAAAAAGATTACCCTCCTGGTGTAATTAAGCTTTAAACAGGGCAAAAGCATGAATTTTTGAAAAAAAATGAAAAAAAGATTCTCAACAACGACCACAAGTGATTTAAACATGTATGGACGGCGGAAATTTATATTTTCAGTCTAGACACTTAAAACGATTACGTTATCAATGAAGATATGAATCTTTTCATAGTGTGCAATAAATATTTTGCGTATCGATTGTACCATTATTAATAATCTAAATATATACGAGCTTTGTAGCTACTTGAAGTCTGAATAATTACTTTTACTTCGCAATAACACAGAACGAGATTAAAATACCAAAATAAAGGTAACAGAGTAGAAATAAAGAACAGTTCCTTATAAAAAGATTGCAATAAAAAAAAAGTCCAATAGTATTGACAGATAAAATTATAACTCCTCCGGCTCCCACCTTCTGGAAGATACTGTCGATATAGCGAGACAAGAAGAAAAAAAAAAGAAAATCCAAAAAAAATCCGTGGGCCAGATAAAGGAAAGGAAGATGGCACCGAAATTAGAATTCGATGCCTTTAATTGCCTTTCGTCTTCGCGCAGTTAATTGCAGCGTAGCAAAGCGTCAGGACGCTCGGTGACTTTCACAAAGGACGTAAAGGCAATTAGCGGAAATTCCGTCTCCAGCTTTCGTTTCCGTTACTTTCCCGTCTACGGAGTATAATTGGCCGGGACGCGTCAATTTCTAGCCAGCTACGTGTAACGAGTATACCACGGTATCAATGGCGCACTCAGCAGACTGTGCCGCTACACCTAGTGGCAAGTAGATGGCAGCACTATGAGTCGACGGTTGACATCGTCAGAGCTCGAACAGAGCGTCACACGGCAAAACACAGTTGATAAAAAAAAAACAATAAAGGAGCGGTTTAATTTCCTAAATAGTCCGATATCCAATTAGCTAACGATATATATAACGTAAACATCTATAAATACATAAATTTATCCTCTGTTATCAAAAAGTTATGGATCCAATTACTCGATTCGTCGATTCTCGTCACTCCGCCGTATAACATCCTAATATAACACATCTATTCTAGCCTTTCATGTTTACCCGTCGTCGGTTGAGGATTCGCCACTCGTATAATCCATTGTATGTCGAATATACTCGTTGCTACCTTTGTCAACGCCTTGGATACTAACACTCCGCTCGCCAACTCTACTCAGCTATTGTAAGGGTATACTGTTTGGCTTCACCTTCGCCACAGAACCATATTCATTCATCTTGTTCGATTCTTTATTTCCTTCTTGGTACCAACACCACTTCCGCTCGAAATCGTCTTCCAGTTTTACACGGTTGTACTCTCGACACATTTATTATTGTTGATCGACAAATAAAATATTGGCTACCTCTTCCTCGATTCGTTCCTTCATTCTCTAGTTCCATTTCAGACTTCAATTGATATATTATGTACGAGAGACTGTAATATTTTCTCTTTTCTGTAGCAAATATTTTTTTAAGATTATATTGTGCTCAGAGACCTTTCATCTTTTGTCGTCATACCTGTTACGTCTTCATACAGTTCGTTACACGCTTATGTTCAGGGTGTGCAAATGATCCGAGTTGTCTGTGTATAGATGCCTAAACACATGAGTTATGTATACATGACTAGCACCAGACTTCATCAATGTATGCAAATACGGAGGGTGCCAGGCTTTGGCTGCGCATCAAAAGCTAATGATACAAAGATAACCTTGTTTCCTTGCACGAACTCTATTTCTCTCGCAGTTACTACACACTACCCTTAGCGAATCGTTGACTGCTACCTCATTTGCAATTCTACAAGATCCTGATCATCGTCTACGTTTCTTGGCAAAGCGACATGATACCCTAAACTACTTTATATCAATGGAGTCATGCATTAAAAAGTCATCGGTCGAATCAGGAACAATGTTGGACGATAACACGTAACTTTTGTTTAACGTAAAAAGCGCGGGCTATTTAAATTTTATTCATGTCACGCGGAACGTATTTGAACCTGCTGACAGTCGCATCAATGCGTTATTGCAGTAATTCGTTAACGCTGGACGAAATAATGGGTCGCGGAAACGATTGGAATTGTCGATTAGTCGTTCATTCGGAATTTATAGTCGGTCAGCAACGATCGCAAAGCTCGTGCAATCTAATGCAATTTTCTCTGTGGAAATTAGACGTCGTGTTAATTGGCGATAGTTAACTAGACGGGATCCTGTGCTAATTACGGAATTGCAATTTGCGTTTCTTGCGGTATGATCTCTCTTTTGACCTTCGTTATATGAGAATCCAATGAACAGACTGATGGACGATACTTATATCTATACACATGTGTAATAGAAAAGATGGAAAATTCACGATGCAGTAAGCTGATTCGTACGCTGCAGACCCATCCACTCTCCTTTGAAAAGAGACTACATAGAATTCACTGCATACCTTCTGAACGTGTATACATTGCGGTGTGGATAGAGCGGCTAGCAACCCGATGCAAATGCTTCGCGTTTTGGGCCGCTTGCGTAATAGCTCGCTAATGCTCAGCCATTAACCGCGAAATCCAAACCGCGGATCCACTCGCGAATTCGGCTTGAATTTTCAAGCAGCTTTCCTGGGCACTTTGCCGAGCAGGTGGGAAGCTTCGAAAGTGCGACCCACTTTCTGATTTGTAATAGCACACGAGAGGACGTCGATATTCCAATGAATCTATATATATATATATACATATACATATACACACACACACGCAATATATGTATGCGTATATACATATACATATACATATATACACAGGTATATAAATGCTTGCATAAGTAAGTAGAAAATCATGCGAAGAGTTCAGAATTTAGAAGGTTCATAGGAGGAGGACAGACAGGATTTTATGAAGAAAGAAATGAACCCAGACAATTTTATTTGGCTAAAAATAATACTATCTCTCTTCCTCTTTTTGTCTATGACTTTTACCTCTTTCTCTCTTTACCTTTATGCCTGCAGGTGTCTCTATAACTCACTTACACGATTTCAACCCCTCGAAACGCTTTGCCTTCTATCAAACTTTTTATTTATTTGTCCCAAACAAGATACGCGTAGCCCGAAGGTAGGTATTCTTTATCGTAAGGAATGAGAAGAGACGTCCCCCTCCCCCTCCCCCCACCCCACCCCTCCGCCCTCGAGGAATGGAGACGTTGAAGGGTGGAAGAGGCACCGAAGCGGGAAATATTCCGGAGCAGCCAATTTCTTGTCTGATTTTTCAAAGAGTCGACGGATGGATCCTGTTCCTTTTTTTTTATTCTCTCCTTTACCCTCTTTCGGTCTTTCTCCCATCTTCCACATTTTTTCTCGTTCATTCCCGTTTTTTTTTTTATTTCAAAGCATTTCCAACCTTCTCAACATCTCTATCAACCAATCTCTCTACCTTCTTTTCTTACCTCCAATGAGGCTTCCTCGTATATAACCATTTCTCCCTCCGGGCAATCGTTACGTCAAGACCTGAACTGCCTTCTTCCTATACGGTTTCTATACGGGGTATTATATACCTATATATAGTATGTACACACTCGTACAGTGTACTAGCGTTAACTCGCGAGCGGATTTTGCGATGGAAAAACCGATCGCTGATACTCTATGTAACTAGATAAGTGCTCGTAAAGAATCCCCTATATGAAATCTCCCGAGAATCGCTTGACGTTCCTCGTCTCCAAGACTTCGCGAAAAGATGGAACTGAAATTTTTAACACGCCTCCAGGTAGAACCTCGCCGTCGATAAGCACTTTGCCACAGACGAGAATTTATCTGGGAATCCTGTAAGAATATATTTATTGGAGAAATTTTTCGATCCGTCGAATACGAAGTTCGTGAAATTCTGTAGAAATATTTTCCTAGTGACATATCTGATAGCGGATAACATCTTTATATATATACACGCATACATATATTTCTTGTAAAGGGTTATGCGTGCTTATAGCCATTTTCGATAAAGGGATAACAATTGGGGTGTTTCTGGTGCCTCGGATTGCTAAGATGGTTTCGAGGGTGCAATTTGTCCGGGAACGCTCACAACCTTTCTCCCTAGCGGTTTCACGTGATGAACGATCCAAAAGCCGTAGCCACGGCTAAATGCTCGAAAAACTATCAAGCCATCGGAGTTGCCTTCGGCAAACTCAGAGCTGACAAATACAATCTAACGGCTTGCCGACTCGTTAGATAAGTGCTGACTCGCAAGCTTTTGCTTAGCTCCAACAGCAATTTCGCAGAAAAGAGCCAGCCACTTGCAATCAGCCAATTTCGCTGATAGTAATAGCGCAAAATTTTACTTGGATTTAATTATAGGATTTTGGATAGCAATAATTCCATTGTTTTGAATAATACAAATTTTTTTATATTTTTCGAAAAAAAAAAAAAACAAACAAATTTATATAGTAAAATATATATATATTGGTATTTTACGAACGATGGATTAAAAGAGTTATAGTGAGGAATTTTGGAAAATTCTTTAAAAAATTACGAAAAACACGTTATCTCTATTGTGCAAAGTAAAGCCTTAGTCTTGGTATACCATTTGCATTTTCAACCCTTGCGATACCGAGCTTTCAAGGTAGTGGCATCCCTGCTCAGACTACAACCCTCTGTAACTGTTGCATAAAAGAGCCGCACAGGGGTGATTCGATACCACGTGGCCCCCAGAGGAGGTTGACATCAATATTTCCTGGAGCTCAGAGGAAGATTCTTTTCTAGGAGGTTAAAACGGTAGCAACCCCTTAACGCTATGTATCACCTCTTTCAATTCTAACCACTGTGACAATCTCGCAATTCTATTTTAACCCTTGTTTCTCACTCGAGCCCATCGCGTATCATTTTTTTTTTACCCCGTAAGACGCTCGACGTTGTTTGCGACGCCTCATAACACCCTTTTGTCACTAACGCGCAACGGCACAACCCTTATCTCCGTTCTCGCTTTGTTTCCTCCTACGTTACTTTCGACCACCCTCTTTTTCCTTATGATAAATAGCAAAGCGTAAATTCGCCGAGAGTCCCCAAAGTTTTGTCTTTGCGCAAGCGCCGGAAGCATTAGGTAAATTGCTAAGGGTTGAAGGCGGATATGATATTTTTTTAAATAAAAAGCGGATATTACACAATATCAATACAAATAAATTTGGAGTTTATACACAGTTTGGTAAACTGAATATTTTGTATCGAGTGACCCTACAAAAATTTTCCAATGAAGGACAAATTTGTATGCCTGATTATCAATGTTATGTGCAACCCTTTTTTTGTCTCTTGACAACACCTTATCGTACCTCCAGGTACCAAGGGAATAATAGCTACCCCTAGTTACAGCCAGACACAATAACATCTCGAGGAAAAGCACGTGCGCCATGCTGCACTATCGGAAAACGACTAATCCGTACAAATCGTGCTATCAAATAACTATTCTTTTCCACCCCCTTTACCTTCAACCCCTGCAGTAGAAAATCCACAAGGACGACCACAAGTAGCACGGCCAATGGAAGCGCTCTCTACTAGGGATATCGTCCACTAACCTCACTTTCTTGCTTCCTTTTATTTTTTCTCTCTCTCTCCACCTTCGTCCCCTATGTTCATTCTCTTCTTCCCTTTACATAGCAATTATCGTAACTCTCTTTATCTGCCCTCGCTGAATCTTTGTCGCGGGGCTAAATCTTGAACAAGGGTTGTATGTGTCTCTTCCACCCCTCGTCCATACTATAAGTATAAAAAGGACACACCGAGAATCCACTGCACCCTAGGGAACTACGTTCACACCATACCAACTGCCCCTGGGCTACGCCACTGGCTAATGTCCCCTAAAAGAGAAGAATCGTTCCTGCAGGGGTGGCTGAACTCTTGTAATTTATTTCACCTATGTCTGCCGTCCTGCTAAGGGTAGGTAAGGACATACGTATACCCTACTTCGAGTAGGTTCTCCCCGCATTAGGCTGATACTTTCCTCCAAGAAAACCACCCCTATAATACTCTTCGCTAATGTCCCACTCTAATGCGAAACTTTTAGTAAAGACGCCATTGCATATATGTATATACACACACCTGAAATTGCACTCGTTGCAGTTTCTGTAAGACCTGTCTTATACAAACTACCCTTAAAATGCACTCTAGTCTCTTATGGTCAATTAGTCTAAAGGGTATATACCAACGAGGTCGTATAATCCTATGGTTAACCCTTCTCCTATTGGACAATCCGGATATAGGCAGTTTTCAACGATCGATCAAGAAATTCTGATTCTGCACTACGTGCACGGTCGATAGACTGCATTGTGATGCAACTCGAGCGTTGCATCGACTTCGGTCAGCTAACCGCATTTGGATTAATACAGCGTTAGCGCGATTCTCGTTACGAGTACAGATCCATGGTACATAGAGAATTAGATGCACTTGTCTCAATTAATTTAATGCGTGTAATTAATTTAATCAGAGCTTGAAATATATTCCGAATATTACGAATAATTCTATCCCGTGTCTCAACTATTATTTATATTTATTTTATACCGTTTCGATATCGATAAGCAGTATGTCTCTTCTTGTCAGTCGTATAATTTTTTATGCAAATTTGAGCGTCGCGACAACCCTAACAATTTGGCCTCGTGAATCCTTCCATTTTCAAACACTCGATACGAGGCTTTTATGCGATATTATTATACGCTATTTATATATATATATATATATATATATAATATATTATTTAACTGTGGAGAATAGTAGAAATATATATAGGTATACAGGTAGGTAGGCATGCAAACAAGGACCTACACTCTCGTGAAATTGGCCCTGAATTATGCATGACGTTATCGATCGGTACTACTCGGGTCCACTCGGTCCCACGAAGTGGGTCCTCGAAATTCCGATCACGAATTTCGAAATCATCGTTAGGATTCGCCAAGGCGTCACGACGCTCCGTCGGGTGCAATGTCACAGAAAACCATTGCCCTTCGCTATCAGATCAACCCTTCGTCGAACACACCACCTTTTCCGTTTCTCTCCGCCATCGTCATCGTCACTTCCTGTAATTTACCTCGTCAAGGAAAATCGAGACCCAATAAACTCCACGTGACAGATAATTAATTAATTGATACGAAATCAATCTTATCATGTATATATAAGAAATCAACGTCTTTTTTTTCATCTTTTCTCTATGATTATCTTATGGTTGCTTTTCAAAGCGATGACGTCACAACGAAATAGTAGTTTATATAGTCTTTCCAGTAAAATACGAAATTTTCATAAGAAAAATCACTCGTTCGATTTCGCAACCGCAAAATCAAGGTATAAAAGGGTAAGAAGACGCGACGGTAAAATACGAACAAAGTTTACCAAACGAAATTTCGAATATCTCTTTTAAAGTTCAATTTACGTAAATCACGTAATTTCGAATCCTCCCACACACGAGAGGAGTATACGAGATCGCCATAGAGCCTGATGCGTTTGCCATGCAAATATTCGATTGCAACGTAGATTTGCTCATGCTATCCATAGGTATTGAATGTGAATAAAAGGAGCTCGCCCCTCCCCCCCCCCCCCCCACGACCAAGTAAAATAAAAAACAAAAAATGCAATAAATCATTCCGAAAATCACAGCACGAAACTTTTCGAATATACGCTATAGTTATTTGATGCTTTATAAATGCTCTCACGTGCAATCTTTCATTTCCACCAGTTAATCTCGCGTGACGCTTATATTCAAGAGAATTAAAGGCGCCGCATGTAAAAGAGACTTATTTGGCGCGCGGCAAATATTTTGTAGACAGTTGCATTAAAAATTTGACCTGCATTCCCGAGGTCGGGTTGCAAGTAACGATGCATCGTCGTTATTCTATTATATCGCCGGCAGTCCATGCGCATGCACATTACCTATATAATGCGTATATATATATATATATATATACACACACACACAAAGTAATAACATTATAGCAGATTCAATTCAAATAAAAACGTACTGGGTGCAATGTTGCACAAACATCGGATATAAAGAGTGCACCGCAGTTTGGCGCATCGCTCATGAAATCTTTCATTACCGTTTTCCTGGGCTGCACAGGTTGCCGCCGCTGTTGCTAAAAAAAACTGTGCATTCAACAAGCCCAGGATACAGGATCGAATGCACTTTTTATTGCAACCTGCATACCATTAAGTATCGATGCAACGGGTAGGTGATGTGCAATTAAATTGTAAACTCGAACGATATCGTATATTTTTTTTTATATTTACAGTGCAAAGTGTCGGACGCTTCGATGAAAATTTGACTTTATTATTATTATCGATAGGAAAGTTTTATTTATGCAACTTTGGATGCACTTTTGACGTGGACTATAAAGTACACTACCGAATATCGTTCGTGGCAACGGAACTATGTTAAGGATTGCACTCGTTACGTTAACTATCGAGCAGGTGTGTTCTCAAGTAACGACGGCTGTGTAAAGTATCGTTTAAAGGCGAAAAATAGTTGAACTTTATATCGCAATTTGCAATTATACATGTGCATGCTGCTTCAGCTTATACCGCATGTGAAGAGGCGTCGGTGCTTTTAGTTTTCTCTAGTGACTTCTGTGGACTAACGAACTGGCATTTTCTAGAGAAATTTTTCGCTGCTATTAGTCCAACTGCCGTATGCATTTTTTTTTATATATAAATTCGTATAGGCAACGTTACGATTCACGTATGGTGAAAGCAAATGGGTCAGAATTGCATAGAGCGATGGTTATGAAAATATTAAAAATTCTCCTAGTTGCATAACAGATTGTTGTCTGTTGATTTAAAAAAAAAATCTTTTTTCTACCAGTTTCCTACTGGGACACGAAAAAAATTGCCATTGCACGATTTTCCGTATAAATCGATGTCGCGTGATTAAAATCCTCTTTCTGTGAGAGGGCTTGCATTCAATTTACCGGAGGCTTGCCAATTCACTGCGGAAAAGTCTCTCGAGGCAATGCACTATACTGCACTCCATTATGGAACGGGTTGCGTCTATCTATATGAAATGCAGTTTCTGGCTGCAACCCCTCTCTTACTCGTTACGTTATCGATGGGATCAAATGAAATCAAGCTAACGATTCCCAGAGGCAGGTAATAGGAGAAGATAGTGATTCCCAGTGTAATTGCATACGAGAAAAAAAAAAACATTGAGTGCATCGAGAGGAAAATCTTCAGTGGAAAATTTCAGTGGCTAACTAGGACGATGTACGTTGTACGTACATATACGTTTTTGCTTACTATCAGGAAAAGCGTTTGGAAATTCGAAGAAAGTTTCGAGGACCGGCATAAATAATTAAATAGGTAAAGCAAAATAGAGGAAACAAAAATCGCACCGAGTTTCGTGAACGGAAAACCAACGAGTTGAAATTGCAATGGAATTGGTTAGTATTTCGCAAGGCAGGTGTATAGGATAACGTCCCTTGCCAATTTTACCAAGTTTTATTTCCTCGCTGGAATACAGAGTGAATTTCTCTTTGCTAAATAATTACTTTGCCATCCTTCGCCAAAGAATCGCAAGAGTCTTGATGGCAGTTTCATTCTTAATAGAAAATGATTCTCTCAATTTCAATTGGCAAATGCGAAAACAGTGTTTAACCACGAGTGTATTGAATTGGCGAAAAAAAAGTTACTTGAAAAAGAAAAAATTCTTGAAAAGAGCGCGAAATATAAACGACTCAAAGTGTTCGTCATTCCTTAAATTAATTTCATCCGCCGTACTGAAATTCGTCTGATACCTTTAGAATCGATAAAAGGTGGCTTTTTAAATTCATTAAAAACTTTCTTATTCAACAAGATCCCACTCCTGTGTATTATACTTCAGGATCTTGCAGAATACCAGGAAAACATGAACGCTCCTCTGCTTTCCATACAAAAGACAACAGTCATTCTATCCCTTCAAAGCCAAGCTGAAGTATTTTCCTAAATTATTTTGCCAGGAATTCCACGCGAAGACACGTGAAACGTGCGAACGTCTTTTCTCTCGCGTTGTTTCCATCTAATTTCAAAATGACGCTTCCACGAAGAAGCTTCATTTCCTGCCGCGGCAAGTTTGCCCGAATCACAAGGTATACCAACCATACTTTACATTACGCTGTACGTCCTACGGAATAACTCATGGATATAGTAAAGAAGTTAAAGCTACGAGAATTGTGTAACTATGATATAATAGTGGCGGCAAGAGTAACAAAAAAAAATATCACGAGCCACCCTGACATTTCTGCTGTAACTATTGTGAGTGGTGGCTGCATTTACCTGACTGAAGCAGGTATATCTTTATTCCCTAGTGATATTCTCGCTCTCTCTCACTCTCGCTCCCATTCCCTCGCATCTCTTTCTCACTCGCGCCTATTTTTCTTCCTCAACACTCACCAGGCCTTTTTTTTATATATATACCCCCCCCCCCCCCTCTGACCCCTCATGTTACCAAGAACTGAGAAACGGATCTTATATGGAACTCTCGGGACTTCTATACGCTTACCAAGCGTCGTGACGTCCAAGTGCTCGATTTACTATGTCGAGCAGCGATACCAACTGTCTAGCAGATAATACCGACATGAGAATCCGTGAGAAAGTCGACTATTGCAAAAACAAAAGTGACTGCTGTACGTTTTCGTAACGACGGCATGACGAACGGCTACGAACGAAAATGAAAAAAAAACAACAAAATTTTCACAAAATAAATTGGTAATACATATACCGATTCAACATAGATCGACGGAGCCACTCGTGTCAATACATAAACGAATGCAATATCAAGTTTCAAAAATTTCACATTCAGAATTTGAGAAAAAAAAGTTTTGGCACGGGACATAATTCCATTGAAAATTTTGAAAAAGATTTTTTTTGCTTCAAAGTAATTTCTATAGCTCAAATGTTTTTCCTCAAACTTTCTTCTTACCACTGGCGTGGAGTATAGTCTATGTACCCCATTAAATAAGTTTTTCCCCAAGTATGAGAAAGTCTTTTGGATTGATATAAAAATATATATATTCGATATAGAACCATCATGCCATTCAGTCATCGATACGTCCAATCGATCATTCTTCCATTACCGAAGTTTCCAAAGTGTACCTCTGGCTTTATGGGGTTGGCTCGCCATGCACAGACATCCCCTACCCCTCCTCTTTCATATCTAAGGGTGGTCCCTATGGTTCTACGCCGAACGGTCAGTCAATGTGCCCTGGCAATCCATCAGGCTGCCAAACGCGTAAACACCCCCATACGCATCGATTCCCATGAGCTTATCGTTAAAGCGTGAACATCGAATGAGATTATGGGAGGATTCGTGAGTCCTGGATATGGAGATAACCAATAGGATTTCAAAATAGCAAGAATCGAGTATATATATATATTTTTTTATCTACCCAGATAGCTTAAAAATCCATAATACAGTTAATTAGCTTTTCTCAATCCCATAGAAAATTTATCTCCATTTTTCCCCATAGAATCACTGCAGGCAGACACAGATAATTTTCTTTCATTCGCACTAGGGAATTCAATGGTTACCACGTTACACGTAGCTCCAGTCATGAAGTTAGTTCTTTATCAGGGGTTGGTAGTCGTATTGTACAAAAGGTGGAATCGGAGGTTTTCAATTGGCCGAGAGTAACGCGATTCCTTGAAAAAGTTTTGCCATACACCATAGACAGATAAAAAAACGTATGAGGGTAGCGAGGCGGATATCGGTACAAGTCAATGTACGGTGAATGCACTGTATGAGTGTTACGTAAAAAGGAAATAAAAAATATAAAAAATAACTCTCGGAAATCCGGAAAAAAATATATTTCGTTTGGATTCGCGAAAAAGTATGCAGGAATTCGCGTCGCGTCGTGCATTGAAAACTTTATGAGGAATATCAAGAGAAAAGGGAAGGACGGAGAATGAGGAGGGTTAAGTTGGGTATTGAGGAAATAGAAGAGAAAAGGGAGAAAGTAAGTGAGAGTTCTCAGTTAGACCAGGGCGAGGATAGGAGGTAATTTGAATAAACAGAATGCGGCGCCGCGACGCCTCCATTAGGCGTCGATATTCAAAGCAGCCTACGCCTGGATAAAGAAGGGTACTCCGTATTCCAATATATATATATATATATACACGTCTATATAAAGCAGATCTAGACTTAAGTAGGTATACCCAGTACAAGGCAGCCCCAATGGTGTCCTTCAAGATACAAAATCGCTCGAAAACAGAGAAACAGCTACAGCTTCTGCACTTGCTCTAATTGAAAATAGCTCGTCAAGTTTGAAAGAGCCGATAACCCTCCCAGTACTCGACTCCTCTCCTTCTACCATTGAAACAAGCTCACCTCCCTAGCTGCCACAGTAACCCTTTCTACAGTATCCCTAGGGACATTACGTAGCACGGAGAAAAAGCCTTTGCCGACAAAAGTCCAATTACGTGGTATTAGCTGCAAATTTTAAAGCGCCCCCCTCCCCTCCACCGCTGCCGACCCCTTACCCTATATATATTCGAATAATTCAATTTTACTTGCTACAGCGTGATCCAATCGATGCATTTATTTCATGAACCCAACGCATTTCGTGTAGTAGGCTGAAGCTGAATTGTACGATAGAAAAAAAAAAATTCTTTGACACTCGACATCAACCAGCAGACAGACATACATTTTTTGGCGGTTATTGAAAGAGAAAAAGAGATATTGAAGAAGACGGGGTAAAAATCGTGCGGGCCTGTGTACAATGCGTGCGGCAAAAGTGCGTAACGCGCGTGACAGGTGCAAAACGAAAGCGTGCGTTCGAAAAGTTAGCGCGAAGGGTACGCCCATAAAAATTAATGTCATAGCGTGGGCGGATAATGGAGTGTAGTCATCCGCAATGTATGGGTAAGAAGAATGAAGGTGTAGGAAAAGGGAAAAGGGAAAAAAAAAGGGAGGTCAGAGGTTAACCCGGGGTTTGCCAGAAAGTTAGTATACCCCAAGGGAGAGAACGTCAGTTTGACCCCGAATGTATAGCAAGCTCACGGAAAGATACGTGGAGGTGCTGTAATAGGTACAGCTAAGCCAGACAGCACAAAGCGAAGATAGAGTTTCGGTTGCTTTGAATATTTCAAGAGAAAAACGAACGAAGAGAATGCAGCGTTCTTGGTGTTTTCTTAATATCCTGTATATCCTTATATACTTGGTAGACGATAAAAACCATCGTAGGATCGAAGAAGGCCATGACGAATAATATTTACGTAAAAAGATACGATGATGACGTACAAATATTTGATCCTTAGAGACCGCGTGATAGTCAGGAATGATCAGGATAAAAAAAAGACTGTAGACTTTGGTAACCTTGTCTAGGGTTAACCTCATACAAGAAATTAGAACGGTAACTTGCTGAAGTTTCATGCGATCCCTACTGTATCGACTTGGTACTAACTTTTAAGGACATTGCCCTATATGGGTCTGCACGATAAGGGAAACTTGCTTATGGAATACGAAGTAAGGAGAACA
Source organism: Hartigia nigra (assembly GCA_031001745.1). NCBI lineage: Eukaryota > Metazoa > Arthropoda > Insecta > Hymenoptera > Cephidae > Hartigia > Hartigia nigra. The sequence continues at coordinate 364,085 of JARPRG010000127.1, read as the reverse complement.
ACAATGGAAGTCAGAGCACACCGTCGCGTCAAGTGTCTTTGTTTTTCGGAGGGCTAAGTATACGATCCCTAGAGGAACAGGGAATGAATATTAGTAAGAGTGAGAGGAGAGAAGGAGAAAATGTTTCGTGAGAAAGGAGATAGCGACTGGCCGAATTGTCAGCAAACTGCATTTACCATTGTTGCTACCAAGAGCGAACTACATTGTTCTCCTAACATTCCTAATGATCTGAACTAAAAGTGTTTTCGTTAAATGCAAGGTAAACTACTGAGATAAGCCCAAAATTAGTTTTAACAAAGTCATTAAACTTTCCTGTATATATATAGCAATTTTATTCAATGATCTAAGTCGATCTATTTTGGTCCATTTGATCCAATTGATTTACCTTATAGAAATCCCAATCCTTACTATGTATAAACTTTGTACATACGAAGCGTCCCTTATAGGCTCTCTATACTTTCATCAAGATTGGACCCTTAACTTTTCCCAGAAGAGACCTCGTTAAGTACTCTGGCATGCAATTAGACGATGCATAATGGCGGCCATTGAATGTAAATCAACTGTAAGATCCTACCTTGCTTCCTTTCTTGATTCATTCCTTCCTTCCTTCCTTCCTTCCTTACTTCCTTGCTTCATTATCCCATTTCGTTCTTTTCACCATCTTCTTTCAGCCAATAGAATCCTTCCAAGGAAGCGACCACTCAGCTTTCCTTCGTTTCAAAGGGAATCGATTTATACCCCAGCACCCCCCCCCCCCCTCGCCGTCCCCCTTTACCTTTGAATTATTTCAACTTCGTTCTAGCTATTTCGATGCAGATATACTATTACGTGATTTTCGATTATCCATAATTTTACATTTCATATTTCACGTACTGTAAATTGAACACGTATTTATAATTGAGGGGCATTTAATTAAACGTTAATGGGAAATTATCAAGTGGGTCCTAATCAAATAGAAATAATACTGGATCTTTATTTACTTCATTTTGGAATTTCACTAATGAACGGAAATTTATAATTGGATGCTATTTTCGTTAGATTAATTTATTTGATTTGTCAAGGTTAAGGGATGCTGCTACTCTAATTAAATATCTTCACCTTAGTCTCCTACGTAATTCTAAGTCAGACTGTGTTTAGATATAGCATTACGTATGTGTAATGTATAATCGGATTCGGCAGGAATTCTGACTCGTTTGTAATTCAAGCATCGACAACGATATTATCTCTAGACAATTAAATTAGCTGCTATTGAAATACAATTATTTCGAGCTAGAGTACAGCCAATTATGAGTCCAGCATACGAAATGACACAGGATTTCGTGAAATTTCGGAATATCAGCCCCTCCCTCCTCCCTTCCCCCACAAAACGGGACTACGAGGACCTTTATATTAATTAGATGACCCTTCTAAATAATTGTTATGCCACTCGTCGAATAAATTAATAGCGATACCAGAACTGCAAGTACTCTCGATTAATTACATAAAGCAATCTTACGTATTTTCCAAATATTACATTTACAAATATGACCTTTTGATAAATATTTTATTATCATTAATATGCCGAGGACATTGGTGCGATTAACAGTTGAACGATTATCGATTACGTGTAAAATCAATAATTTCATAAATAAAATCTTTCCGCTCTCTAAAATCCTAAAATGCATACATTAAGTTCATTAAAAATTTCCCACTTTACATCCCTTAACATGATTTTCCCATCAAAGATAAATGTTCCAATATGGCCTGTAATTTCATAATATCAAAAGCCACGCAGATTCCTATCCCGCAGTCGTATGCATCAGCTTTTTACCTTCCCTTTGAACAGTTCAATTACCGAACTTCAAGAAGACCAATCTTCGCCCGCTTTTATTCGTATTCTCATTTCGACTCACTTACCATTTCCGTTCGTTCATTCTCTTTCTCTATGCTTAACATCCGTAGCCCAGAGTGTCATTAAAAAATTAAAAAAAATAAAATAAAATAAAAATTTTAATAAAAATCCTCATTATCTCAAATCGATACACAGTCCAGTAACAATATCAACCTCTTCCCGGCACATAAAAATCCTTTATTAATAAAAATGCATAAAGCATATACACGCACGACCCTTTGTAATATAATAAAAATTGACAAGACATTTTTCTTGTATTTTAATATTTTCTCTTTGCGCGAGAACCTTTATTTCCTGAGTTATGCACATTGAAATATTTCTTGTCGCTCTTATCGCGGAAACGCTGTACGGCAATAAGTATAATTCACGCGTAAAACCAACCTCGCGTTAAGATCCCATTAAGGACATCTAATGACGATATTATCGCGCACGTAGCCGCTAAGGTGCACGCAGGAAATTTAACTGGGCAATCTGAATCCGTGCACCGGAGACATTTCCACATATATAAAATATAAATATAATATATCGGTATAAAAACCACCCCGCATCGCGTAATACAAATTACAATAAATATAGTCCATCGTTGTATGTCGATATACATTACATCACGTATACGCATGCATTGACTAAGAATAAAATCCATATAGGTAAAACCATTCCCTAATGTAATATATACAATATATTTCTGAAAGGTATATTATATCCATCATATAATATATATATATATATATACACAACGTGTTTTATCCTGTATCTGATACACCCCTCAAGTTTAATGTGGCATCTGCAGAAACAGCAAAGCATTACTCATCCTTTAGGCACCATTTGACTTTGCACGTGCAAAGATAACATAAATCATATAGGGGTCGCCTATGCTTGACAATAGCCATGCACACTGTTAAGGCTTTAGGTCATGATGATAACTGACCTTTGACACTGGTAACATTGTCACTGAGATACTCTGATTTTTCGTGTTAAGTAACATGACAATGTTTACTTATAACAGAGCCAATGCACTTGCACTGTGCACTCTGTGATATATGTTCCCGCCTCTTTTGTTTTTTCTTTTTGGTGAAATTTTCAAAAACTGGCGGTAAAATTGTGACCGATAATTTTATCTCGTAAGTAGAATGATCTGTCAAACGTTCTATCATACGTGTGGAAAATATTTAGTCGTTTTATCGCTTGACTTATTGCAGTTATCGTGACACACATACGTCCGGGATGTATGACGTCATAACTACACCCTATACGGCTTCATAAATTCGAAAGAACGGGCTGGTGGATATGACCCATAGTTTGGCGAGTACATTGGTTGGTATATTCAAAATAATGCAAGCGTATATTGGACGTAGAGAGAGATAGAGAGAGAAGGACAGAGAAAATTATAAAAGTGCTTGCTATATATATATATATTCTAATATATATATATATATTATGTATCATATATATATGCATACACAAGGGATGGTTGGCAGCATTGGTAGGAAGACCTTTGTATGCAAAGCATTCTGCCCGAATTTACCACAGTGCGGTTATGTAAATTCACTTGGATTTATGTTTTAGGCAATGCGCATTGAATCATTGATTTACGCAGCAAAGAAGGCTTGCAATTTGATTTATACAATAATATAATTTTAATCGTGTAACGATTGCGTAATGCTAATTAGATTTTAAAAAATTCCATATTACATTTAAAAAAAATTGTATTCGCTTCCTTAACGGAGTCTGGCCAATATGGAATTTTCCACTGTGTAATATAATATGTGTATTGTAGGGCCCTTCTTACTCTTAAAGAAAAAAACACATATAAATATATATTGTAACGTAATTTCATCTTAACTCGACACCGATAGCGAAATCCGAGAACAGACTAATCTTCGATAACCAACCTACGTTACCTTCGGCCGTCC
>JARPRG010000127.1:349955-360181 GCA_031001745.1 Hartigia nigra | reverse complement strand
TTTAAATAAGACAGATATATATATATATATATATATATATATATATATATATATATATATATAATACACGTTATTCCGTATTCTACTCCTCTGTTTCATCGTACCTTTTGTCTCGCATCCTGAGAGAGAACCAGCGGTATGAATGTCGAGGTACACGATATAATAGATCGGATGATCCTAAGGTAGGTCAGTCCATTCTGGTATCGTTCAGACGAGAGAACGAATCCCTCTGTCGTATCCAATTAAAAAGGTCCTCCTCCACTGCTACTCTGGCTTCGTACGAAGTTTTTGGACTCTCCAGAATAGATTATAGAGCGAAGAGTGAGATTATGTCGTGTGACGCGACGCAACTGGCTAGTTAAAACTTTATCAATTATCAGTGGTGTTATTCATTTTTATTACCGCAACCAAGGTAATATATCTTACGTGACAGATTCAAGATTGTCTTTGGCATCTACCATTTTCAATATCTATGCGTGCATGTTGGATACGAATTCAATTGGAAGTTTGGTTTGCTTTGTGACAGCTGTGAATCATTTTACTTGTTAAAGTTGTATGGTACTTTATTTTATTTATTTTTTTTAATCAAATTTTCTTTTGGTCATTTTACAATTGCGATTGATCCATGCTTGGTACAAGAATGTCAGAAAATGGTAGTTGCCTTGGAAACCGAATAACAAAAGTGAAAAACAATTGGGGGTCTTGAGAATTACTTCCCCCCTTACTGTTTTATATATTTATGCTTGCTCTTACTCTCTTTCTCTCATTGCACCTTCAGTCTAAACCTTCCTATGCATAGGTAAGGTACAATTCACAGTTCCGTAAGTCTTCTTATTGGCCTCTCTCAATATTTCTTGTTGTTTTCATACCAAGAACGTTTCTCGCCCGGTGCAATTAAGCAGGCTGTTTTCTGTTTCTGCATTTGTCATTTGTTTTCGCCTCAGCTGGAATGCAATCAGGCGAACGAGGAGAACAACAGTTGGTACCAATTGCCTCTTAGCGATTCTTTTGGATTGCAGTCACGACCAGTCAGACGATCCTCTGGATTTTTTCTTTCCCTCTCACCGTCCTTTCTTCCCTTGGCTTTTCTTGGATTCTTCTTTCAAATTTTTCGCAAGCCTCAAATTCTCATTTACAAACTCGACTTCGACAACCACTAATTTATTTTCGGAATACCAGGAAATTCGACTCACTCTCTCTCTCCTTCTCTTTCGTACAGCTTAAATATAACTATCCTGTTTGAGACGAATGCAACTCTTTCTCAAGCTAGGAATTTCTTGATGCACTTTGGATGCATTGCAATAAGTGCAATGAGAATTCTGCAGTGTATAGCCAATTGGTCACGTACAAAGGTTCATCGACCCTTTCACCTCACTGCCATAAGGTCATTCAAACAGGTACTGCACAAATATCAATCAGTACTTCCAGCACCTTATAAAATGGATATAGCTGAATGATTATTAATAATTAAAAAACAAATTATCTGTTGAAAATAAATGTTTGTTCTCCTTCAGTAACTGGCATTCCTTTACAGACGTCAGAGTACGATCTTGCTTCTCAAGCTGGGCGCTTGGCAGGACAAGTGTGCGAGCGTTGTTGCCGTTAAAAGGCACGCACGGTTCGATAAGGCAGCAGGCCTATTGTTGCTTCGGCTCGCAATTATACAATTAATCATCTAATTAGGCTTTCATCCCCCTCTCCCGTCCCCGTACGCCCTCAGGTCGGTTCCAGCATATAGCGATTGTTTGACAAATATCCACGGCCCGTTCTCGAGAATCGCGATCCGCCAATCGGTGCCTTCCTCTGCCTCAGGGCACCACTGATTGGTGCCAGGCGAATGAACAGGAGCCTCAAATCACGTAAATTAATATGCCCACCCAATTGCATGACTCTGCCATTTTGTTTGAATTCTTTCTTCTTCAGGGCTGACTTGTACGCGACGCCAGTGCGCCTGGCTGTAGACAATACTTTATACATCCCTCGTGGCAGTATTGCCTATCGGCCCAGACACAGCCACAGGGTCCTAAGGTCCCAAAATATTCCCTAGCACACTTCATGGGAATACCCGTCGTCTCTGGCATAAGCCTTAAGGCTGGATTACATGTAGCAGTGAAATCCTTTGTATGCCAAACATTGTTTATCCTTAACTATGCGGAAGCCTATGGTGTACTTGATGACTTCCAATACTACCCGTATATTTATAATAAACGATGCTCAGTGGGCGTTTAAGTACGTCGTGTGTACGTACCTTAAGGCGAGTCATTAAATCGTCAAGATTTTCCGTCATTTCGCTGCGACGACAATGCGACGCGCGGCACCAGAAAAGACGCGAGGAACCCGTGACGAATCGACGCGTGTCGACGCATGAGTCGCGACTCCGTAAAGCGTACCTGGCATTTCTTTGTTTTTTTCAAATTTTACAATTTTTATTTTTCATTTCTCAAGAACATATTCTTATGTCTTATACACGCGAAGCCAATGTCTCTTTTGACTGCTTGGCGGCGCCTCTTCTACGAACGTGATGACACGCTAAACTAATGACGACAATCTATGGCGGTAATCTAGTACTATTCACTGGCATACACATGTTCCTTATGTTACTATACAATAGTCACTAAAACCAGGGTGGCCACCTTCGAGAAGCTATCTAACCCTCGCGTGCCTGGCATTGCTTTACGAGTCTCATTTCCCGCAACGTCATTCCACCAACCACCGCTGCCGTCATCAGTGGCACTACCATCGCTTACCAATCCATCCCCCTTCTCTACTTCACCCCTTAGGGATCTTACCATCCCTTACAAATTGTACCGGAATTCCAGAAGCGAAGCTATTACCTAATATCAATTGGCCTATTTTCAGATCTACCATGTCCCGTGTACGTGCCTTGGGAGACGTCATAGAGAATTTTTGTTCAATTTTCATAATATTAATTGTCATAAAAAAATTGTATCGTGTAATGACTCTAGGTTAGATACAAAGGTAAAGCGGTAGGGGTGACTTTCTGAAGTTTTCATGAAAGCTTCCTGGTTTGGTCTGTTCTCAAGGGAAGTTTGTCTGTGGGGTTCGCTTAAGGTGCAGGATTTAAGCAGTGAGTAGTGTCCGTAAGACGTCATGGTCAGGACGTCGTGTTAGTGCCACTGGGAAGTAGTCGATGTAGGAATGACACGAGCGGTTATCTCAGTGGCCACGCGATATTGTCATCAGGGTAGGAAGGGTAAAGTAGTTATGGTCTGCAGGGTAGTGACGATAAGATCTCCTTCGTAGTCCTGGCATAAGTCGACAGTGGCCTTTCTCTGCCACCCCTGACTCTCCTCGTGACTTGGCCTGTTGCGACCATTTCGCCGATATATCCAAGACCCACGACCCACCCACAACCACCCCCTTCTACATCCCATGCCACTCGCCCCCGCATTATCTAGCACGCGAATTAGTCCTACGAGATTTCTTGTAAGACTGTCAGCTCAGGATTCTTTTGAGTGACTGGCCCATTTTGTTTTTTTTTTCCCAAGGATAAAACGAATATTATAATATGTATGTATAGTACTGATCCGTCGGATAACTAAAGGGTGTATTTTTATATTATTAAGGGTGAAAATGGCTGACGGGTCCAACGGAGTATTTCGTTTGTTTTGACTTTGGACAAACTTGAACGATTTATATGATAGTTCAGCAATTTATGTCTTTATTGTACAACGCTTACGACTATGTTTTGGCGTCGGGACGCCGGAGCGTCTCTAAACAAGAGAAATCGGGGTGCGGGAGAAGGTCAAGATACTCTCAGTAAAATTTGTTTGATCTAAATAAATTCTTATATAAGATTCTTTTTTTTTTTAAGGATTTTTAGTACTTCTTTTTTAATTACTGTCAGGATCACTTGGACCTTTTTTTGTTAATTACCCCGCTCTCGTACACTTATCTTTTATCTTCATACCGAATTATTTGAAACACATGGTACATGTACCACGGCCACTTTTATACTGACGATACCTACTCTCACTTCTCGAGGACGTAGTTTACTATAGTATTAAAGATAGAACAAGGACCTTCTCGTGAAGTGGAAGATTTTTACCCATGAGAAAATCTTCATCTCGCGATTACTGGAGACGAGTCACATACGCACCTCCTTCTCTCGTTCCCTGTACCAAAAAGGCATGGACCATTTTTTTTCTCTTGTATCTCTGAATTTTTGTTTTCTCTCTCTCTCTCTCTCTCTCTCTCCTTCCACAACAAGGTACACTCAACCAACGAACACTAGGGTATATAATATTTTATATAGCGTACAGTGACATAAAGGTATGTAAACACTAAGGGTAAGTATACATGTTGTCGTCTGGAGACACGTAGCACTGTTGCGTCTATTTCGTCCAAGAGTCTCGTGCATTGCTTCATTGCCAGGCTGTTGATCTTTTACTTTGAACCTTCGTGAATAGAGGAAATGAACTCATGCCCTTTTTACATATTCACAATGAACCACAGATGCGGTTTTAGATATTTTTTTCTATGATACTACACAGTATTGTAAACAAATGGCAGTTTCATTGGCATGAAGTTTCATTTCAGCAACTGTTGATAATCTGATCAATGACTGTCGCTTGAGACTAATCACCAAGGTACTGATAATACAGTTTAATCATACCAATCAATAAAAATCAATGTCGATAATCAATAAGTATATTACAATGCATTTGAAGGAATTCTAATACAATATTTATTATTAAACCATTAAAAAAGATCAGTTAAATCGATAATCCTTGATTCAAACACTATCGAGAGTATACAAATGAAGATTGATATGAATGAAGATGAGAAAAAATGTCAAGGATCAAAATGTAGTTGAACAATGATCTTATCTTTTAGTATGATTTTATAATACTATATATATGTATATAGTACAGTGCATGTATATACAGTCCTTCTCAGGATTCATTCATTGCTTTAAGAATCGTTTGTTCCTCGGTACCTACATTCAAAATCCTCGTACAAGTTGTCGGCACTGTCAACGGTATTCCTCCAGGACACGCAGGTCTTGGTCGTTTGTTCTTCGGCTGGGAACTGCGAAACGCGAGACAAAACCGTGCGAGCGAAGCGTGTGGCACGAATTGGTTTTAGGGACTGTGTCAAATGACAGAGACTGCAGGACTCTCGGATATGAGAATCATTGACGCTGGTCCATGAACGCTGAGCGTCGCTCCTTCGGTGCCGTAGTGCGAACGAAAGTCTAAGGTCATCATGGAAGAAAAGAAATCGTGCCGGTGTAAGCTTGCGTCGAATTACACGCCTTTATCTCCCGTGTCTTCGCAATCGTCTCGTCGAACTTCTATCTCGGAGGTCTCGCTATATAGCGCCATTTTTAATTGCCTTTCATTTACATCGGTATAGTATATAAATTGAGTCATATATATATATATTTTTATGAATGTACGTATACCGTGTGTGCTTTTCTTTTTGGATGATCCAGTACATGCCTCCACGAGTATCCTGTAGAATAGCGTGGGAAAGAGACTCTCCCGATGGAGCAATTACACGCTTTCGTATATGCTTCTTGGGAACTTATGTATTTAGCATATGCATACGTGCGATCACATATGTGCAAATTTCAATAGACTAGGATGAATCGCTCGTACGAGTTTTGGATCCCTGAAGAATTCTTCGTGACAAGACTTTGAGGATAGTTTTCATTTGATGACGACGATCTATTTCTTCAATGTTCCGTAGTCATTTTTAATATAAACTTTCGATTGCCATTCGCGCTCTTTTGACGAATTGCGGGAAATTCAAATCGTCGCTGTATAGCTATACCGAGCCTGGAGTACCTAGTTGGCATTTTTTTTTTTCACTGAAATCAGTTAGAGAAATATTTTATTTTTTCGTAGCATGTGCGGAATTCTTAAAGATCCTCGACACATGCAGGACGTTACGTAATTGTAAACCAAGCCAAGGATGTGGGCGGGATCGTCCTGGACAGGACTTTAAGGAGCGATCGTACCCGGGACTAATCGAGAGACTCTAGCAGATGTTACGAGTGTCTGCCTATAGCGGTACCCAGTTAGCCTATAGTGCCTTCGTTATCTAACGATCGTTAGGGACTTCCGGAAAGTGTGCGAAATATTCAGCTTACAAGCGGCTTCTTTAACGCTTTGGAAGAAGAAACTTTAGGGTCACCCTGTAACGCGAGTCGCTTTTGCTTGACCGTTAATTCCGACGCTTCATGAGGATCCCGTATACGATATATCTGTTCAGGACACTGAAGAACATGTCCTGTAGTAATTTTATATACGTAGGCCTATTTTTCCTATACTTAACTGCACAGTCAATAGAGTACCCATGGTCGGACATGTGTGAAATTAGCTTAATCTTTCGGCTCGGATGACAATGCCCATAGAATCCTGTCTACATACGTGTCGGACATGTATCATGTGTTCACCGGTGACAAATCTCACCCAACCAAACCCCTGTGTAGCAGCACTGTCTCCCGCGCGTGTAAATACATTAGAGGATGATCCTCCATAGGCGTAGGAGCCGTAGGGTAATAGGAAATTCCAACCGGGATAGCCTGGAGTACGTACGTTATGAGAATTGGGGATATTTTATTTTTATGAAATTTTACCAATTTCAGAATAGATATTGGAGGGATATTTTTGAGTGGAACTTCACTTTGGGAGATGTTTGGGTAAAAGGCAGAAAAATTGGTCGATCGAATGTTCTTCTTATAAGGTCATCCTACGCTGGTGGCTGGCAGATATCGGTGGGGTAGTAATTTCACAATGAGCCAGCTGGCGCGTGCTAGAGGGAAAGGTTGCGACCCCTAATATAGTTATATAGTGTACTTTACACAGGCATGTACATGCGTGTGTGTATGTGTGTGTATATATATATAAGTACATTGAGAGGGAACGTGCGTAAGGGCGACAATAAACGTGGATGCCTCAGCCCTTTTGTTACGGCGGTTCTCGCGTCAATGCACCCGGAATCTCCATGTCGTACAGAACTTACCCCACTTCCTGTTCTTCCTCTCCTTATTTCATCCTCTCAGTATTTACCAGATGCATAAAGCCCACGGAATCAACCCTCATTTTACGTCCAGTTGGCTAATTGAGTCATTCGTTCGAAACTTTTGTGGATTCAACGCTTTTGTCTCTGGTATGTCTACGCCTATGGGAATTACTTTTTATTTAATTTTATATTGAAAACATTTTTTTGGATTCATTCGTTAATCGAAAACTAGAAGAATCTTGGAAGAAATTGTACATTCATCTGCTCCGAGTACTGGCTGCTACCTAAGTATGGTATAACTAAGTTTCAAGTGTACCTATCCAGTGAGGAAAGGGCGGGAACGAAGAAAAGTTTCAAGTGCCATTAAGGCAGTCAGTCGAAAAACGTTTCGCATCGTTGAGAACTCATCGAGAAGTTCCGTATAGTCGCGTGCATTAATACGTATCTGAGCGACTCAAATTGCCTGTCCATATGATTTTTGTTTTTTTCTTCGCCGAAAGAGTCAAAAGGAAAATTCACGAAATTAGGAAGGTAGAATGGACATTTTTTGAATATCTTCAGGGGTAGTTTTATGCGAACAGGGGGTGTAAAAAGTGATGGACGTTTAGAGAATGAGATAATTTATTAAACATTTTTTTTATACATATTATAAATATATGTATGCACGTGGACCGAATCCGTATGAATAATTTTGCCAGGACAATCATCCCTCAAAATCTTACCCCCTACTCTGCTAGACGATCTCTATTATATCAGTCCAATCCGGTCTGCACACCCTCAACCTATAACGTCCCGTTTCTACGGCGTTATGATTAAGTAATAAAACATTTAAGCCCAGCTACCCCCCTTTGCCACCCCAAACTGAAAAACATCCCTCTTGTCATATATATAGCTACCTATACGCTCCTGACTTATAGCACACACGCTTATGCCTTTACCCAAACTCCCATACGTAGTACAGGGCGTGACGACAGATGCAGCGGAACATATCAACCCCTACTGGGCGGTTCAGATTCTGCTAGCATATTTTTTTTTCTTCTTCCTTTATTTTTATATATATATATATATATATATATATATATATATATATATATATATATATGGGATCGGAATAAAATATATATATAGCGTCCGGTCTTTTAGGAAAGTCGATTCCCTGTACCTCTAATATATCTAATAGCAATAAAGGGATGATACCAAAAGTCTGTCTTAATTTTTCGCAAGGGTAACTCAGCTCGCGTGACCAATCACCAAGGGTGGCTTCAAGTTGCCACCAACCAAACGCCTTGGCCAGACTATAGACTTCTTCTGACACAACTAGATCCTCTCGATGTGTACGACGTCGCGTGAGTCCTGACAATAGTCCTGAAGGGATGCCAGGGGATGTTAAGGGATGATCGTACCCCACAAAGCTGATTTATCAGACCGACCAAGCTCGCGGATTGACGCTAATACCCGTTATTTTGACTGATCGAAAAGTTTCTTCCTGTCTGGTTAGCCAGACTTGTTCCTTTCTATAAGTATAAAACTTTTATTCTTGTATATAGGGTGAAGCATTTCTTTTACAATTTTTATACAGTTACGCCATGTGGTTGAAAACTATTTAAAGCTTACGAGGGTCTCGTGTTACGACCGATAAATATTGTGGTTATATATTTTTTTTTTCGTTTTCTATCAACCTCGTTAAACGACCGAAGAGGAAATCGATCGATGCCACGAAATAATTATCGTGATCGATAATAGTTAAGAACCTATGCCTTGCCAACATGGCCACCGTATGATTGGTGTTCCTAAACCCCATAGCAATAGACACGTGCCAGCAACCCTATGGGAAACCCTCGGTTTCGGTCTTGCTTCGATTCCCTCGTGTACACCAAGGTAAATGCATGTTTAACAGCAGTCTAAGGGTGCAGCCACACCGTGGCGAATGTTTCGGTCGTTATGGACCTTCTTCGATCGTTCCATAACCCTGGTACACGTTTACGAAATATTATTTAATCCCATAACGAGACTCAGCCATTCCCCAAGAATTCACCCCATATCACAATTAAAAAACGTAAACAAAATTTTATACGCCATTCATTTATTTGTTTATAAGTAAAGTTATATGACAGCTGAATCAGATCGATACAGTTTTCCTGTTAGACTTTTTTGTTTCCACCCCTGCGCACCCTTGATCAGCCCTCCTCTTCTTTTTTATCCCTTCAAAGATGATCTCTCGTGGGCGGATCCTCCTACGGTTACATGCGACTAACTACTATAATGCACAAAGGTTCAACAATGGCGTATGGTTACAAGCATCTGACCTCGTGTAATATGTCACATTACAATATGAATGCACCTTCATCATACCTAACGGTACAAACGGCATATCCAGAGCACGCGCCAAAATACCACCAAAAACTCATATCCAAACACTTTTTCTTGTATTTTTGGTACCTACCATAACCGTCAACGCATAATAACACCCTCTACAGTGTCTTTCAAATATAACATGAATGTAGTACTGATGTGTATCACCTGTACTTATCCGTGACCTATGAAACCAGTCTATGTAAGTTCACGTATCTGGTATCTCCAGTACCCAATGCTTAAAAGTTTTAAAGCACCGTTTACATATGACTACTCTAATTTAGTCATAGGTAACGAAAGGGCGTCAGGGTAACGACGCTACCAGGTAAAACACTTATGAACGAAGTACCAACACCTATCAGAATAGGACGTTTTACGGTATGCACATGGGGAAGAGTCTCGTTAGGTACCTTCTGTATTAGGTGCCTACCTAGAAACCTTATAGTAACTGGATGGAAGGCCAACCGAGAGAGGCATAAATAAGTTCGATGGTTTATCTCGCGAGGCAGCCGCTTAGACAATTACACGCTGCAAGGCTGGCAAGGCAACACGCGAGCTTCCGCAACGTTCGCGTAATTGCTTCTAGTGTGGCTGCACTGCCTGCCCTGAACAGGATGAACGGAATGGCGAGGGTACATCACCTACCTTGCGACTGGCTAGACCCAGTAGAGCGTAGTCAAATAGATATGTAACTATATATCTACCTATCTATCTAATATGTGTGTGTGTATATATATATATACTGCTAAGCATAGTTGGTAACACTGGTTAGCTAGAAAATTGATCCTGGTTCATAAGACCACCTCAGACGCAGTAAAAGAATCGTCCCAATTGACTGGGGACTCCGACGTCGGATCAACAACAAATAATGAGATAGGGAC
>JARPRG010000127.1:316157-339515 GCA_031001745.1 Hartigia nigra | reverse complement strand
CTCTCTCTCTCTCTCACAGTCATCAACGCGAACTCTATCTCGCTTCCATAAAAAAAACCAACACGACTACCAACCTACCGACAGTAACTTCTCTCAATTCTGAATCCTCCATTCCACGTGAATGGAATCAGCTACTCTATTCTTCCGGTTGAATAGCCAAAGCCTTCTGCGTCCTTCCTGATGGAACGACGATGGGAGATATCGCTGGCTCTTATCTAGCCGAAAACGTAATCGCAGGACGATTGTCCGAATGAGGGATGTTACTAGGCCTGGCGAGTCAAGAGGGGTCCGCCGGGATCGTGGTGAATGTAGGGGATGAGATGCAAGGTGACGATGGGTCCTCCCCCCCCTTGCATTCCGCGAAATAACCCCCATTCCTTGTTTGCGCATTTCCATTTTACTTTGGGTATGGGAGCCCCTGTGATCCTATCGGATCAAAAGTAGATATCCAGTTGGTACCAACCCCTTGGGTTCGTAGTTCGCTTAAAGTTTAAATTTTGTTTATCGGTTCGGTCGAAGCTTCACCGTCCAAAGGGCGGACGCGGGTTCAAGTACCCCGACGGGATCAGGATTTTTCTAGAATGGAGCCCTACGAGACGGTCAGCCCTTTGTTACCCTTGTTTACGAGCCGGGCGTGAGATCGAAAACTACTGATTCTATTATCCTTTCGTGGGCACTGCTAAGGGTGTAATCGTAGAGTGCGATGTGCTTAGGATTTAGGTTAGGTTGGTACTACTGTGTTTTTTTTTTATTCTTTCTGGTGGATATTACCCAAGATTAACGGAGTGAGGTCGCTCTTGAGAATCTTTAAATCAACCCCACTTCACCCCACCATTTTCATACTTTAATTTATTTATGTCTATGTTATAAAGTGGGCGCGTGGTCTTTCCGTAAATCTCTGTGTCAGACTTTTTATCCCTTAAGGCACGAAGAACGTGCGAATTTTAGGTAGTCCTTTTTTTTCTTAATTACGATCTTGCGGGACATAGATTATGATGTTGCAGAGATCAAAAACATCTGTTCCTCCACCCTTCGTAACTTCACCCCTGATTCTTCGCGTGGGGTGCCGCAGGGGTTGTCCTTTACACGTAGCCCCACGATTTTATCGAAATTCACTCTTAACCTAGCAAAAGGATCCGTGAGATCTCCAAGAGGAACTAACGTAACAGACAAACGCTCGTTTCATCGTATAATAAAATTGTCAAAGATCATTTTAAAAAAGTGGCTATTTAAAAAAAAAATATATTTTTTTTTTTTCAAAATTTTCAATACATGCCGCGGGATGCCTCGCGGGAATTAAATGACGCTCCATCGAAAATTAATAAGAACACGAGATAAAATTAATTTAACGGCGGGTGCGCTCGGCCTGGGGCTATGTACAGAAAGCCTGAATCACAATGGCGAATGGGCAAGCGAGTAGGCACCGCAAACTCCATGGCTCCGTGGAAGCCACGTTCAAACCAAAACATAATTAGCCGGCATTGTTAATGCACCAATATTTGTACACTGTCCTGCCACCACTGTAACACGAATATAGCACTGGCTATTGGCTCTTTCCAATAAGCGTGCATTTTGTTCCTGTTCGATATTGTCGATTCTTCTCCTCTCTCACTCTCTTTTTTTCTCTCCGTTCAATTCGACTCATATAACACCTATACCCGTATACATTACATTTCATTAAATAATCACGGTCAATATTAAACGTAACATCAGAGCGATTGATCCACTTGCAACCTCCCTTCCCACATATATATCTATACACTTTCATACAAACCCGTTATAAAATCATAGGCGATACGAAACCATGTACGACAAACAACAAGCAGAGTACAACGAATATTTAACGTAGTATAGCGTTTGATATTAAATTGGATAAAATCGACGGTTGACAAAATCATTGAATTGCGTCATGACGAGGTGGAGAAGAAGCCGGCTGCTAGTGAAAATACGCAGGAGGTGATGAAGCAGCAGTAAGGAGAATAGAAATTTAAGGATGAAGGAGCAGTATGTTTAGGAGGAGTACATAAAGTGTATATATATATATAGAGCAAAGAGTATAGGTATGTACATTATAGGTAGCTATAAGGGTGGGGTAAGTTAAGGGGAGGCTCGCGCATAAGAGAATCGGGTCTTCCGTTAGTTCTTCGTCTTCCGGTGACTTCCGGTGGCGGAACAGGACAATGAGCGCAGTCGTGAGCGCACGCGGCGCTCAACAATTGCGTCTCAAGTTGCGCAAGGCGGGAGGGCGTCGCTCACGAGGCTCCCAATACCATTGAGCGTACTTACTTCAATGCTTCGAAGCACATTAGCAGCACTTTATAGAAGCACTGCCTTTAGCTATCTTTCTCTTGCTTTATGTGTCTGTATATATGTATAGTATATGTATATAGAACGGTGGGATAAAGCCAGCGCGAACTCGACTCGACAAATTATAGAGTTCGCTTGGCCGTTACGGCAGTCATCTGCTTTACAAATGAGACCACGAGGAAAGATGGAGAAACGTAAGCAATGGGAGTATATTGGGCCTTACGAGATCTCTAGTGGCTATGCGGAGCCCATTAGGGGCCCCGTTGGTATTCAATGATTTTGAGATGAATTCTTCAGTACAAGGACTCAACTCACTGACTCTACTCTCTGGGTCCTCTGTTCTTTTCTATCAGATTTCTTTTTACTTCTTCTCTCGCGCTTATTCCGTCCTTGTTTTACTGTGGCTTTGTAAAGTCCCACTGGTAATCGCTTGGGGTAGATCAAGGAGTCACTGGATTTGGATGCTGAATCAAGCACTTGAGTACTCGAGTGCAAGATTGTTTAGTGACTTTGAGCGATATATATTTTTTTCTTTTCTCATTTTTATTTCGACAATTCAATTGGGACCCTATTTTTAACTTGGGCCTTGTCTGTCGATGTTATAGACAAACGTGGGACCTGCTCTGGACCGTTAACGGTCTACGGATATGTCATCGTTCGTAAGATTTCGTAACCTTTTCACGTGTATAGTACTCCAGACATCGTTTAGCGCGTAAACGATTGGTAGTTCCAAGAGAGGTTGGAAAATTTATTTGATTTTCTTTCTTTTTTTTTTCACTTTCTTATTCAGACTCCTCCGACCAAGTTCTTGTATTCCTTATCGACTACCTGCTTCTGTGCATTTTTAATCCTGCCAGACGACCCACTTTCAAAGGTTCTCACTCAGAGACTGACCCCATGCACTTCGGTAGTACTATTATAGTAGGTGGAACTTGTTCCATGCGGCAATAAAGAGTATTCCCTCTGGCTGTATATGTATATATATATATTTTTTTTTACTTTTATTCCAATTCATTTTCCTTAGGACAATCTGTAAAAGGTCGAAACTGCGAGTCTGCCCACGCTGCACTGTGAACTTTTCATTGAGTAAATTCTCGAGTGGTGAGACTATTTCACGAAGCAGATCCTTTTATCAGGACATGATGTCCTTTGAGCGTGTCAGTCAGCCGCACGCCTGTAAAATTGCTTCGCAGCTGGGGTAGGTAGGACCTGACGCGAGCCGGTAGCAGTGGAGTAGAGCGAGGAAAGTAGAGTAGAGAAGTAAGAGAGAGATAGAGTGAAAGGAGAGGAGAGTCCCGAACACAGGAGACAATTTGGGGTGTGAAAAATATTAATAACGCCGTTGCAGTAAGGGATGAAGGAAGGGGCTACGTTAAGGGATGTGATGGGCTAGTGGGTATGGGGTTGGTAACACAGGTCTGTATGGGGTAGTAGACGCGAGACCATCGAAGGGGGTGGCAAGTGTTTCTGTCAGTTTAATAGCTTCGCGCCCCCACGACCTTACGCCGACGCCGCGCGTCTCGACGTCATCGTCACTCCACGTGTCAAAAGTTGCCACGTCGTAGGAGGTCCGCTTAGATCTGATAACCCTTTGATATTTCGGATTCTCATTCGCGTCCTTTATGGATTCTCGGGTCACCCTCTATTTTTCATCCCTTCTACTTTATTAGACTTCCTTGTATGTTTTCTGGAGCCGGAAAATATTTTTCAACAGCCACCAACATCTTCCTGGACCACTCCTACTGTGAGGTGACTCGCGCTGTAAAGCTTTATTAGGACATTTTACGCGGGCATAAATCAACGAAGCAAATATTATTCCCTTTGGTAAAGAGGGGTTGTCGGGCTTTTTAGAAAAGCGGCTTAAGGGTTGCTACGTATGAACTGGATGGCCCATAAAGAATGATATAACTGCACGACACATGTCTTTTTGGTCGCCAGGGCGAAATATCTTAGTCGTGTATTGTACGTTTGCCCGTATGACTTTTTCGTTCCTGCACGGCACGGAAAATCTACACTCTGTCGCATTGAATAAGGATGATGAAGATTTGTATGAGCTGTTTATTCGCGTGGAAATCGCGAGCGAAATCGCCAACGTTATTACAGACGTTATTAACCTTTTTGAGGTGCGTTACTTTTCTTTTTGATTATGTGTAACACTTGTCGAAATATATATAGGTGATTTCGTGTGACTATAAAAAATGGAGACCAAACGGCCAAAGGAAAGTTTAGGCAAGCTTGAAGGAATTTTATAACGGACGACGAAACATTTTTTTATTCCCATAATTTTTTTGCATAAATTTACTAACTTGGCCTGACGTATCTTTCTACGGCGAATAACGGTGAAATAATTGTCATCGAATCACGAAGAAATCATTTTCCCCATTATCCGTGAATTCACGAATTTTTTTAAGATTGACCATTTTTTTCCATTTATCTTTTCAAAATTCTGTCCCATTTCTGAAAGACAGTGACGTACCAAAGAAAATCCACGTAGAACGTCAATATGTGAATACACGTATCCAGTGCTAACCACAAAACATGGCTGATGAACATATATGCATATACGTTGGAAAAACGCGAAATTCTTGACAGGAGAGACGTTACGCGAAGTAGCATACTAGATCCAATACCAACAGTGATTGCTGTCCTGCTGACCGTCACTCTATGTGGGGTCCCTGCCTCTTTTGACATTATTGAAAGGCCACTTTTACATGGGGTTGGGTAACCGGTGAAAAAAAAAGAGAGAAGGAGAATGAAAAAAAAAAACCAAACTTCACCACATTGACGTTCGACCGCTGACCACTAAGGTTCACAGGGGGAGCCACGAGTGAAGCAGGTAAAATATGCTCGTTATTAACAAAAAAAATGCCTAAACCAAAAAACTTTGAAACGAAAAAATCTAAATCAGTGCCACTGTCATACGAATACAATCATATGAATACATTATATAATACTCTCTATAAGGAGCAGCTATATAACAAACCATTCTATTGGATCTTGACAACACAATAAGACTGGTCTATCAAAACCGACTGGATTTCGCAAATCCAATTCCAGATATCCCTAGAATTTCATCGAGCTTTTTCCACATCCCTTTTTATCTATAAATCTATCCATCTCACTCTCTCTCACTCCTCTTCTTAACTCGGTATCTCTCTTTCTCATTCAAGTTATTTTGCTCTCTCAAGCTCCTTATCAGCACTGGCTCTCGTTCCATTCTCCGTTGATTGTAAGCGTTAGCAAGAGAAGCCAGATCCTCCGTCCCCGTTCGTCCGTTCTCTCTCCGTTCCATCTGCTACTCACTCACTCGGCTTCAGTTAGGACAGTCTCTCCGTCTTTGTCTTCTGGCCTCCGGCCGCACCTCGCTCCTCTCTCTTCCGCTAGTTCATACATATATATATATATACTAGTATACTATCCCGAACGAGGGATGCTGTGGTCGCTCGGCTGAATGGTGGGGACTTTGATGCGATAGGGGTTGCTCCGCCTGCGGGCCAACCAGCGTCCCGGAACAAACGGTTTCGCCACACCCCGGGATTCTCCTGGTTCCCTCAGGAACCGTGCCATCCTCTTCTCAACAGATTTTGAATCTTCTAGTCTGCCAAGAGCCAGCTGACACGGCGCAGCTACACTCTACCCACTCTACTCTTCTACTTTGCTGCGCGAGAACGTATACCCACCGCTGGCGCTAGCGCTGACTTACATCGTCATTATTATTATTATTATAGTCGTTGTCAAAGCCAACCACCCCTCCTTTTTTACGCAATTCCTCACAGTGACAGTGGCACTTTAACTAACCTTGTGAATGATACTCAGTGTCGTAGAAGTCTTCTTTTTTCTTATATTTCTTTATTGTGATGTGTAATTATATTTAAATTCTTACATTTTACTCCTGTTACACCCATGTATGGGAATTTTGAATTTTGGTTTTGCCGGTTTTTTTTTACGAGCTTTTTGTACTTCTATCTGGACTGATAGGGGGTGACGCTTATTTTCATAGGCGGGAATGAACTGGTGCGAAGCGAGTGTTTTGATGCTGGAGGAGAAGTTTTGTGTGTGAATTTTCAGTGATTACGTCGGAATTACAAGCTGAACGAATGAACGGTTTAGATCTGTCGCGATCAATGGTCGATTACAACATGAGTGGTAAGTTTTAATTGGAGATTTCTTTAATGGATTTCTATATTCCTTTATACGTTTTACCGACGTTGTGTCGCGAGACTTTTCATTGGTAATCAGTGATCTGTATTGATCTTTAAGTGCAAAATTATTAACAGCTGTTTCGTATATTTTTGACATAGATTTTTAGTGATATTGGCACTTTTTCACGTGCACCTGTATTGAAATGTAGATATTATAGTTTGATATGTTTATTGAAATCGTTCATTGATAAAATTAAAGATTGTTAAGTAGTAACGTGTTGCATAGGACAAAGAAGTAATTTCATTGATAAATTGATTTTAAAGTACTACATATATTATTACAGACAATTCATCCCTTAAATAGATAGTTCTACGCAGTGTGCAAACTCCGTGGCACCAAATTTAAATAAATCATTTGCAACCCCTATAATAAATTTGTCAATGTAGCTGTCATTGAGTATATATACCTTCAACGGCCTCATAGCCAAACAAATAAAATCACTAAACAATTCTCTTTTCTTTATTCAAGCCTCCATTAATATCAAAGAGACACAATGTTATTTTCAAATAATCGTCTAATCTTCGGTACAACAAAAAGAAGGAATCTACGTATTAAAAAAATAACTAATTAATAATAAGATTGTATCAAATTAGATTTTATTCTATTTCGTAATTCGCCCTCCCCCCCTCTCTCTCTCTCACTCTCTCTCTCTAAAGACCCTATAATTGGCATATCGATAAGATAATAATTCCGTAGGCAAACATAGTTCCTGTGGAATCCGCATCGTGGCAGCGTCTCTAATTAACAGCTTCGTTAGACGTTCCTGTAAGAAAAAGAATAAATGTTTTATTTCAAACGAGACAATATGAAAATATAAAAGAAACCAAGATAAAGGCGCGAGATTCATAAGGAATTCAACGAATCGCTCGGTGGAATCCAATATTATTGTTAGTGAATGTATAAAGAAAAGACGAGTCTCCCTTGCAAAACCTTGACACGATCGCCACCATCGTCGCCATCGTCGTCCCGATCTTCATCATCGACGTCGTGTTGGTGCCTCTTCGTATCACAGGATGTCCGTGCGGTCGAGCGTGCGGTTTGAGCGCGTGTTCACATGTGAACACGCTCAGTGCAATCGCCATTGTTCTTCCGACACCTCTCGCTGGCCAATTTGCTTAATTATCTGAACTTTTCCGGGCGCTCAGAGGTTCCGCCGATAAAAACACTTCCTACGTCCCTTTCCTGGACCAGGATCCAAAGATGCTGGAGAGAATTAATCATGATGTACTTAAAAGAAAAAAAAAAGCATTAAAAGTTCAAAGTTCAAAAATTATAAGTATATACAATTATGATCACACAAGACACTCTTCCATAGCACGGCAAGCTTATCTCAATGGTATTCAAAGCTCTTGTCAACTTCCCACAGGCGTCGGGACGCTCGCGGCGCCTGATCCTTTAACACGCTACTTAGACTCTAATCATAAAAGCTATCAAGCGACACTCGAGAAGCGCCGCTACTGTACCGCCTTAAGATAAATCATCAATGTTTAATGAAACACTTGCTTCTCTTTTCTCGCGGTATGCACCGGAAGGTGAAGCCACGTTTCCAAGACTCTTGTCACCGCGACGTATATATATATACATATACAGCGGCACGGAAGGGAAGTCAAAGACCTGCGCTGTGCCATAACGTTAGGAGCTTTTCTAAATATCGTTGCGGTATCGCTATGGGGGGAATCGTGTGATAGGAGAGCATTCACTTGATGTCGTTCATGTCAAATGACACTTCATGCCGGATCAGGTTACTTTCTTTATGACTAAGACGAATTTAATGTTGAGTGTTTGCCTTGTCGATTAGCCGGGGATTTATTTGGGGGATCAAAAAGAAAACAGTTGACACCATCCTTACCGATCTTCTTCCGTTATCCCTTTATCCTGGGAGATCAGGTACATGTGACTGCGGAGGCTGCGTGGATTAGAGTGGATACCAATATATATATATAGGTATCCACTCTGATGTAATTAAATAGGAATAAGGATATACTCCGAAATATCTAATAATAATATAATCGATAGTGAATTCAGTATCAAAACAACTGTGATTGATAATAGTATTATCAATGATAATCGACTGACATCACTACGTTATCTGTCATTGAGTTTATTCAAAATACATACCTGTCGCTCAGTGAGAACCTTACCTTTGCGTAGCGCCTGATTGCGCTGGTCCCGTGGACAATCTGATGGATACGTAGAACATGTCACGGGTTGTTGTCGTCGTCACCTCTTGTAAAGCGCACGTAATCGTTTACTTGAGATAAACGACAGGTCGCACGGATATCTCGTCGATTTGAAGATAAGACGGCTATTAAATGGTTGCGTCGTATCCGGTGCCTGCACAAACAAATCCAGATTCGAAATACGTTGAGATAGATATACCTAACCTTGCCTGAGACTCGTTGAATAAATACTGTATATATATATACATATATATGTATAGACGATATATCACGGGGATGATGATATTTGGTCTTTCAAAATACTACTAAGATACTTTTTATAATTGCATAGTGTCTATGGTGATATATAAAATATGATCTATACATATATATAAATATATATATATATATATATATATATTGCAATTCCAGGACTCCTTGGAAACCCGCCGACAACCGACCAATAAAAACAGCTTATCGCGTCAAACATCCTCGGTTCTGGGTGTCACTGAGTGGAGAGAAAAAAAGAAGAAAAAATAGAAAAGGGGAAACGAGGGGGGAGGAGGAGATGATAGAGAAAGAGCGAAATTCCTGCAGAGGGAGGGGAATACAGGAATATATATAGCATTATGTGAGAAAGCAGCCGCGAGATAGCGGGTACCGTTTTCAGTTGTGTGTCTAGGATTTCGGGAAGTCGTAAAAAAAAAAAATAAAGAAGGAACCGCAAACAATGCCGGGGACTCGATAAGCCTGCGCAATTTTCGTTCAATCCCCTTGTGGGAAAAATTCTATGTGATTTTGTATAGGGACAGGTTACCTGCTGGATGCATTTGCCGTTGCAGCAATGTCGCCGAAATTAGAGTTTAGACTAGGCACATATTTTGCACTGAGTATAGTTAACCGAAACATTAATAAAGACGTTGAAGAATTGGTCACGTGATCTTACGTCAGGGGTGACGTCCTTTAGTTCGTCAGACGAATTAATTTTCTCGAATCTGTTGACACTCTGTGGTTCTTTTTTTTTTTCAGGAAGCAGCGACGAGGGTGACGCGGCTGGGGGTGCCGGGGGTGGTGGTCCGCCGGAAAGTGCAGAGATGGACGAAAATTTGGCAAGGGGTTGCAGCAATAATCCTATTTATAGAGATTTGAAACCCTTGCACGCGACCAGTGCTCAAGACGTTCCACAGGAGTATCCCCAGGCGAGGCCAGCCTATCAGAGAAGAGAATATTCGCCAGCGATGGAAAGAACGTTGACCTACAAGAAGGAACAGCCGGAAACAGCCAGAGAGGATGATAGGAAACCATGGGATTTTAGTGAGAAATTGGAACAGACGGATTTCGGTCGACCTGCTGACACCTATAGGAGTGACTATCGTAAGTTCCTTTTTTTTTTTTTTAGTAATCTCGTTAAATTATGAATTTTGGATCCTTTTTTCTCTCATATCTTTTTTTCACCTCATCTTTGCCCTTTAAGAGCCACGCGATCCAATGTCAATGAAATGTCCATTCAACAATAGTAGTGCCAGTTGGAATAGCTCTGTCCCGCTCTCTCTTTCATTTTTCCTATAGGAAGTGGATATATCCACTTCCAACGTTACGGAACATCGACATTTCGAATCTCAGCTTTGACCCTTGACCTCCACGATGATCGTCTACGTCCATACAGTACAGCAATCCGCTACGCGTTACCAACTGATTGTGAAACGTGGGTCCTAGTGAGCAGTGCCTGTTTTTACAGAGAAAACGATAAAACAAGAGCCAAGGGACTCGAAGGAACAATTGAGCAGAGATTGGGTGTCGCCGGTACCGGAAGTCGAGGTCGGTGGTTCTGCACCAGGAGGTCCTCAAGTGCGGGCACGAAAGGATATTCCACGCGGAGCACGATTTGGACCGTTTTTAGGAAAATGGGCCGACGAACCGTTCAACCCTCGTTACGCGTGGGAGGTGAGTTTCTATCATTATCATTATTATTCATCTCATTCAGATATCCCAAATTCTCAAACAACCCTTATAACCAACTTTTGAAAAAAATATAAAACAAGCCTGGCTTTCAGAATATACTTGAGGGAGGTAGCTAGGGAATATTTTTTACTAGAATCTCTAAGTTCACACGAGATCGTCCGATAAAGCAATGATCACCGCGGGATTCATCGAACCGTTTGAAAGATGATCGATCTGTTTATAGTCGTATCCCGCAGGAGCGTTGCATCCCTTATATACTCCTATAGGTTTTGGCTATCCTGTGCCAGCTTAATCCTAGGGTATTATCCGGCAGATGCCTAGAAGAGAGTCGTCCTTGGATAGTTCCAGCGACAGGAGCCACCTGGTTGGGTTCCTGTCGATGGAAGGTGTCATCTATGCTGACAGATCTGTCAATCGGTACAGCCTCTTCTTGGACTTTCATCTTATACATATATATGTATATATATGTATGTCACCCTCTTCAGAGGATATTCATCCCGCTACTTTTATTTTCATTCTATTTTTTTTTTTTTTTCATCCCTCCTCTGACTTGGCTCAGTCGGAAAATACGAGGGTCCTCCAAGGGATGAAAATCTCTATCGTTTTAAATGCCTTTCCAAAATGATTTTCCATCCTGTTGATAGATATGATAGCGAGCGCGAACGCATGTCGCACTGACAAAATGTAAATGACGCCATCCATCTAGCGACAACAAAAAGCCGTCGGACCAACTGTCGACCGGCGATTATAGGATCTATTAAAGCGAACTACCCCTTCGTTTCGTCAACCGATCTATCAAGCCCACACACGGGGTGCAATGTCCTTCGTGTATTCTCACGTTGTTGAATTTCCTAAATTCGGGTGAAATAGCTATAGGTACAATGTGTATATATATATACAGTATATGAATAAAAGAAAATAGAAAAGGAGAGAAGAACAGTCCGCGCATATGTGTTGCGTGTTAGAGAATATAGAAACCTTCGCGATCAGGATACCAACCGTAATCCTTTTCTTAGATTTGAAAAAAAAAAAAAAAAAATATCCGATCACCCGTTCAGGGCATTGATGCCAATCATAGGTAGATCAATCCCAAACTATTCCCAACCCTGCTTTCTGGCCACATACCTAATCCTTTTCTCACATTGCAAAACTACGTAAGATTGGTACCCTTGTAGTCACGTATATATAGACATACTAGCGAGCGACGTCGAAATGGAGGAAAAGGGGATAGAGAAATTTTTTCTGTGATTCAGGAACCCAAAATTTCACCCTAAAATCCTCCGATGTTTATTCATATCCCAGGGTGTAGTTTTGTGAGGAGAAAAAAAAAATTCTAAAAAACCTGCGAAAAAACATATGTGGAATAGTTGCGGCACCCGACGCACGTACGTATCGCTTCTAGGCCACCTGCCGAGAGTTTGCTATTCGTTTTTCGAATACGACGGATGATGGCTGCCCGAAAAGTGGCGAGGGGACAATTTTTCAAAGGATGTTTAGCTCAGTGACGCGTACGTAATGGAAGTAGGGATGCGGTGTGCCTGCGTGGCAACTAAGCCAATCGAAAGGGATCGGTATTCGATCGGCCGTAAATAGGCGTTATTCTAGCACGTACGAGAATTCTGTATCCAATTAAGATTACAGACAAATTTCTCTGTGAAGCATGAAAACAAAAAAAGATCAGTCGTCCCATTAGAAAGGCACATAGTAAGTCTAATGTCGTTGTCCATTTGAGAGTCTACGCCAATGCAATTGCACAGCTTTCAGCTGTATCTATATTGAGCTGTATCGTACTGGCGAGTGGTACTTAAATTTTTTAATTTTCATTGTGGTCTATCTCTTTTTATTCACTCTTCCACTCTCACTGTCCCTTTCTCTTTCTCTCGCGCGAGAGTAAAAGGCACGTTTGACTGCGAACTCTCGAACATATTGGTTTCGTGTGCTTTTTTTCCAGGCGATTGCAACGGGCCCCTCGGGCTCTTCAGAAATCGTAGTAGCTTCTCGTGTAGGAGTAAGAGAGAGAGAGAGAGAGAGAGAGAGAGAGGGTACGATCCCTCTCGCTCTATCTCATCGGCGCTTGTTTTTCATACCGCGCACACGCGTCGACTTTTTTGTCAAATCGTGCGGAAAGCCCGCGACCGTATGCCAGTGACAAATTATATAAATGGCGATTCGGACAAAGGCTCCAGCCACTTCTGTTCGTGGTAACCAACCACCGTTCGATATTCGACAAAAGAAACCGAGACGATTTCACGTTGGCAATAACAATTTTCATTGTTAACAATTTCATAATGACGTCCAAGAATTTTCCAAAAACTTAACAATATCAAAAGACTCAAGTACACTGGACAACATGAAACCACATAGCCACCGTATAGACTCGTAATAACTGCAGGACAATTCTTTACCTGAATACCATTATTTAAAAGGTACCTGTGTGAACGGACCCTTAGGCATTTTCGCGTGGTTACTCAAAGATCGGTTTATTTAAATCGATAGAGGGATTTATTTTCAGTCGCGAACGGTACCTTTTCTCAAGGCGTAGGGTTACGCGAGCCTGCGTTACTTTCTTCCACGATTTCCTTCCTCCATCTTCCTTCTCCCTTTAGCGCTTGTTACATGCTCTTTCTCTCTCCTTCTCTCTTCCACCGTCTACCCATTTAAATGTGAAAACCGTGAGCGCTCGTCCAGAATTGGCAGGAAACAAGTGACAATCAGGGACGCAGGGATTCCGCATTGTTAGCCTCGTCATACGAGGTTGACAAGCCTTCCCTACGATCCTCAAAAGAATCCCAGGGTCTCCTATGGTCATCCGAGCAAAATTTTACTGGTCAAGAAGCGGTCAGCCAGTAGCGTAACATCGGACTGAAAGGGCCCTGGTGTTTCGTAACCCACCTCCACTTAAATTACCCGACTCTCGAATTACAGTGATATTATTATTCATGTGTCGAGACTCTATTTCTGTCTCGCTTACGTCAATGGCCAGTCACAGGGTATCCTTGGGATACCTGCATTCGAGGTACTTGACAATGATACCTATACCAAGGTACTTGTGTATACGTACCTAAAAATGACCCTAGGTATCACGAATGAGACCTGCGTTCATAATGCAAGAGAAATGAAGTCTGTCGCGGAACCCAGCTCCTAGGTATATAATATAATAAACACAACACGTTCGGTTTTGTACGTGGAGAATAAAAGAAAAAAAAAAATTGTTATGCACTAGCGCGTAGACGTTAGGAAAATTTTTTGAGTTACACCAGTAAGTACAGATATATACGTATATATAACCCTAACTAGCACTTTTGCATGGAGAATCTCGTTTTTGATTGACAGTTTTTGTCCGCTCGGTGCCTTCTCGTATTATGTTAATAGAGATATGATACCATTGTCGTTAGGGTTGCGTGGACGTGTATATTTTGACATTTAAATAAACTCTCGCGAGACAGGATCGCAACCCCATCGCTACTGTGCAAGAAGCCGAGGGTGCTAAAAGGAGGTAACAAGTCAGCCCCTTGGCTTGAGAATTAATTTAAGGAAATATTTTTTTTAAGGACATAGATAATACTTGATTGCGATACTGAACTCTCGCGAACAATATTCCAGTCATTCGCCACCCTCTGGATCGAGGAAGTTGATTTATGCGGTATGAATCCAGTCACTGGATGCTGGATACTCGTAGCACGAGGGGTGATAAATCTCTGAGTCGTTACGGTGCTATCTGTCGAAAATAGACATAAGAGACACGTGTTGCCATGGCCGTCAGGCTGACCTGAACAGTTCAAAGTCATCGTGATCAACCCTGAAGGGTAGTTTTCTCGTCTTTAGGGGTGTCCCTCTTGCTGCGAATCTTTTTGACCCCCGATATATATAGTTCTTGTTTCTCGTAACAGCTCTAACCATTCGACAGCGTGTTTGGGCCATAGCAATATGTACCAGCCTTTACCCATCTCTTTCCCTGTCTCTTGTTCTCCTTAGGTCACGCGTTCTCTCACCCCTTGTGACACGGCGTCTTTACACCCTGGGACTACGGAGGCATGGCATCTGGGTGCCAGGACCACGTGGGGTAGTTACCCCGACACCCTGTACTCCTCCCCACCTTGACGCACGATCTAGGAAGCCGTTCTCGACTTCAGTCGAGTGAACGGCGGCGACTTAATTGAACTTGTTCGCAACTCATAACGAGAAGTCGAGTAAGTGCGCCGGTTATAATTTAACGGGAAACAATTCAAGCCTCCTTTGATCTGCGCGGGGGTCCTCGCTGACATTGTTTCGCATTTCAGTCACGGGACTACCTGGTTTTCCCGTCTACAGTCCTGACACACCGTACCACCTCATACACAGTCAATACTCAATCTACTCAATTGGGAAATCCTTAAGGTTTATTCACTAGCTCCCATTGTACCCTTAAAATTAATTATATTCTTTGTTCTCTCTCCTGACTCAATTTTACCGAAATAATTTTCAATCTTATATCCTGGCAGATACTTGTTTTACAAAACAGCTGTTTTCTTTATCGAGTCATGTAACGCGCACCGATTATGAATTCGCCCGGAAGCCACTCGAAAGTGAACTAATCTGCTGTTGTAGAACACTGTAGCCTGCAAGTCCAATACCCATTGGTCCAGTGTACTTTGGACCTATTGGCTTGCATTAATCAGGAGGTAGAAACAGCCTCAAGCATGGAGTACCAACGGCGTAAATGCACGACAGTCCTATAGAACTTGTTAGTTGGCTATTTTGCTAAGCAATGAGAACTACCCTTAGATTTATATAGGAATTTCATGAGGTTAAGGTCTTGGGAAGCCTTGGGGGGCGCATTTACAAGTCAGCGATTTATACTTCTGCTTGACGTGGATTCCACGTCAAATACATCCCCTAAAGTGGATGAGGGATATGATGACGTTTCTCTCGTCACGGAAAAACTGAGAGAGAGTGAGAGAGAGGGGGAGATAGGGGTGTCTCGAGGAGAAAAACAATTTTCCCAAATTTTCTGGTAAATAGGTCTCTAATGATCGATCGTAAGAAGCTGGGTCTGACGCGACTAGCGGTATAATAATTTATACTGCTAGATACTAAACGGGGGTAGCTTCCCTTCTGGGCATATCAAGCATAAAGTCTCTCTCTCTCTCTCTCTCTCTCTCTCTCTCTCTCTCTCTTTCTCTCTCTCTCTCTCATACATTCTCTCTGAGGGTGGCATCTGCTACATGTTAGACACGGCTCGCAGGGCACTGTTCGTCACGTCATTATAGTCAGGTCTATCCTAGGCACGAGTCAACTGGGTCAAGTACATGGTACAACATATGTATACATATGTACCATTGTATTATACGAATGATGGAAAATTTGAAAATACAATAAATTTTCGTCGTTACCGATAAGAAACTTCCGGAAGAGCCGTACTTATCTAAAAATTTCAAGGGGCCGTAAATTCGGAATCCATTACTACAGTCTCTGTCTCAAGCTGGCAAGCTGCCGTACGTCGATTAAAATCATTATCATAGCCATAACCGATTACCAAGATTAATTAAGCATTAATTAAAGCAGCTTCACACTCAGAAGCCCGTCTCTCGTGCCAGTCACCTGCAATGCCTTGGAAATTAAGGAAAGATGTCGCCAGGCTAATGCAAGTAGTGAGAATAGACTTGGGGTCCCTTATACAGTATACACTTATATATATATATATACACAGAGGGGTTGGCAGGAGGCCGTTACGACGCCAAGAATCGTAAACACCCTGTTATTTAGGGGATGATAATTGACTGCCTACCGAAGCGGGAGCGTTGCGCCTGTACGCCATGATTATTTCTCGCTATAGTATATTTTCCTCGTGATCGTCACGATTAAAGTTCGCTCGAGACACAGGGTCACGTGGGTTCAATTTCTGTTTCTCCTTTTGAAACACCCCGTACTCTTGCCAGCATTAAGTAATTCGCACTGACGAAAACTAAGGTAATCTACTAACAGTTGTATTTATGAGATAGTCATTGCTGCCAACCCCGACATTACATACGTCGCCGAAAATGAAACTCTGCCAAAGTTCCTCCGGCTGAATATATTACGTAAGAATATGGAGACATTAGCATGGCTGCCAATATGGCGCGCCTACTGCGTTGGCTAAAAGCATTTTTGCGTCAGAACGTCAGAGGAGCCTATCATCAATATCGATCGATTTTTATTCATAACTTTTCTGTCTGAATGGGGAGACCCTGAGAGTATGCTGTATCCACAGCCGTCAGGACATGCCTCGTAAACGGGATTAATATATACATAATATATACAGGACGCTTAAAAGCGACCTGTACATAGAAATAGATCTTGATTAATTTATACCTGGTGACTATATCGTACATTAGAATCCTGACTATTGTCATTCTGAACTCATCCAATGGGTGTACAGATCCTCTATATACTGATACAATGCCAGGACTAGGACAGTTTAACGACAATAAGTCTCATTCTCAAGAATCGACACGTTCCTCGATGGAATCTCGAAAATCTAGACATCCGGCAAGATGACAATCGGCCTCCTGGTATTATCCGGCCGCATTGATGGGCATTGGTCTTGGTCATTCAGGACGATACGACGGGGTGGAACGTTACCGATTATAAGGGACTATTGAGACTAACGTTGTCTGCCTGAAAAAGCTTATACCTATTTCTAACTGAGCGAAAGCTTCTCTCGGATCGGTTTTTGTCAGAGGTGTGAGGTTACAAAGGAGGCGATCATGTGTTTTGTCCTGGTCCTGTCCTCTGCCCCATGCCGGGTAAGGATCGTCCAACCGCATGTCCTACTCATCCGGCAAGGTCGGATTTTAAGTCCCAGATATCGGGCCCCGGGATTGTTGCTTCCAGTTTCGATGTGGTTAGCCCGACTTGTTCCTCCAATTAGTCCTGTTTTCTACCACGGGATGTGGTCTGACCAACTTCCGAGTTATCCTTACGGGCATATTTAATTGGTTGGATATACTGTCCTTTAGTTCTCTATGCTTATGTTTGTTTCGCCTTTTTCGTTCTATTTTTGTATCGGATCAATGGGAAATTTATTGTGCAATTTTTATAAAAAATTTATCTAACGACCAAGAGGGACTTTGATTTGGATTCAAAAATTAGGTTTGGGAATTACCGTATTATTGATGGTAATAAAAAAAGTCAAAGTTGGTACTTACATATGGTGCACGATATTTTTTTCTGGATAAATGTTACGAGTCTTGGCTCTTTTAGAGCGTCTTGGATCATAAGCTCCCTTTCTCTCTTTCTCGGTCGCGTACAGGTTGCGCGTTTAATTTACATAGAGAAAAATCAACGGGAATAAACCACATGTAATTAAAATGTTCGCGTTTCTGCCAATTTTAGCAATTTTATCCACTGCCGTCAACACGACTTGCGAGGCTCAACCATTTTCTAAAGAGGCTCGAGTTATCGTAATTATAATTTATCCGTCTAACAAATGTCGCCAAACGCTCTCTCGTGATTCTCTTTCACAAGCACATTATACGATGAATGTAGAAATTCAAAAAGGAATCCTACTCCTTCCTGATTCATAATAACGCTAGGTGGACGAGTCGCGAGTTTTCAAAATCATCTTTCGGTCCATTCCCGGAAACGAAGAAGAGCTTCAACCAGAAGCCGCACGATTATGGGAATTCACAAAGAGAGAATTCATTCTCAAAGGAGAGATTCTCCCGTGGACAAATCTGTCCTACGAATTGTCCGCACATGCCCAGGGATGCCGACAAAGTGAAAAATGTCCCGCTGCGCTTAGGAACGGGCGTACTTACCTGATGGCCAATTTCAGAAGAGCATCCCTCGTTGAAGGCACAAAATAACACATAAAATTATAGATCCCACGACTATGGCACTACGGAGTTAACACATCATTGTCGAAGGTGTGACGGACCTGCAGATCCTAATCTGTCGTGTTTCCCCGAGTAGCCTCATTGTCAGAGAAGTTCGTGCCCATCTTCCTGAGACGCTCCTTAGTATATATAAACCAAAGCCACGATTTTCGTTTCACTTTCGTGAAAATCGTTCGGTTCCTTTACGAAGAACGGATGACACTTACCCAATGGAGACATTGCGAGTTACTTGGAAGTTGGAACATCTCCGGTCTGCTTCACGCGGCAGTGCATTGTGGATATTCAATGGCCGACAGTTGTCATCTGCCGCCTAGGGACTTTCTTAGTTACTAATATTTAAACAGACGCATCGCTCGTTGACGGCGCTTGATTGCTACGCGGCAAAACTCTCTAGGATTCGATTGAGTGTGTCATTCAATCTCTTTCGTTAAAGCGACGAAGTACAATTGTAGTAAACTGCAATGCAGACAGCATACGGACGATACCTGAGTAAGTGTTGAAGCGTAAATAAGCGCTTGAGGATCATCCGATGTTTTCACCAGTTTACTCGGCTTTTTCTCTGAGGATTATTTTCGAGGGATGCGGCTCAGGATTATCGGGATGGAATTGCAAGATAGGTACTCTTAGGTTCACCAACTGTGATTACTTACCAACCTAACGGCACTTATCCACCTGCGAAACTTACTATTGATTTTTTATGGTTATCTAGTTCCGCTTGTAACCGACAGGTGGGACAACGTTCCAACTCAGCCGGTTGTAATGTAATAAGGCAACCTTACGAAAGATTAAGATTAGAAAAAATCTCGCACGGTTAGAAATATGCAAAAATTATCACTGCAAGGGTTTCCCGATGAATTTTGTAGTTAATTAGAAATCAGCCAATTATTGCGTGCGATTTAAAATGTGCTTTTAATTGCGCAAAAGTGACGAACGTTTCTAATGAACGATAATGACCTGTGAATTGAATAATGATCCTAATGACCTGATGACGATTCCCTATTGCAAAGTTTGGGGCTTGACTCCTGAGATGCGATACGATGGGGTGGGTCGAGGGTGAGACGCATGGGCGACCAAGCGACAACGGCAGCGCGTTGCGGCCGCAAGACAATTGAAAAAATCACTTGTCTCGCCCTAAAAGTAGGGACGAGCGATGGGGATCCTAAAGGCAGTATCCAGATGCACGAAATTCGGACTGGGGTGGAAACTGAGAGCGACAGCCCGTTAAAGGCAATGTTCCGGATCTAAACATTACGCAGCGTATTCAACGAAGTGAGATGAAGGGCGGTAGGAGGAGGTGTTGGGTTATCGCTTGACTTCCACTGGCCACAATTTTGATGGTTAAGAACGCGCCTTAAGCCCTTTCGGATTTTACATTCCGTCATAAATTTTCCACGTAGGATCGTTGAAAAGTTGACCTTAAACAATTTTTCATTCAATCTTCCTTATTTTGACGCAGGTATGCATCGCCGGAAATGGCGTTAGGGGTTGGTTGGACGCATCGCATGAAGCGACAAATTGGCTCAAGTACGTTCGCAGCACCGCCAGTCCACACGCTGTTAATATGCGACATGTTCTCATTGGCGGACAGGTAAGGAACTACATAATTGACGAAGAATCAAATCATAACATTCTAACTTTCATGAAGTTAAATTGAACATCTGTGTTTCCCTCTGCCGTGATCACCGAATCGCGATGCTCGAGTAACGTTCGATCAATCTTTAAAAATCATTACATACCCATACTGTACTATATTTTACGTTTCTGACTTTAACAAAGAAGGGCTACACTTTAAGATATTAACGATTAGATTTCAAAATTTCTTGAATTAATTTCTTTCTATTCTATAAATCGGTCGGTAAGGTAGATCATAGATTCTCTGTTATCGGTATCGATGCTTGCTATTTATTTCATGAAAACGTGACGATCGTAACCCATTAGGTAAATTTTAACCTTAGTATGAATTGACTAATTTAGTCTTTTTTTAAAAATTCCGTCATTATCGTACAATTTCTCTCGAAGATATCGATAGACGACTAGTTGAATATTGTGAATCGTCAGGATGCCAAGGTAACCTAATTCATAACTAAATCAGTATCAATGGGCGCATCGCTCCAATGAGAACGTATCTGTAGTCGCTCTCTATAATAAAAATAAATATTCATTATAATTTCATGATTCAATATTTCGATTACAAATTTAAACAGATTAATTTTATTTTTCTACAAGCGAATAAGAATCTCTTCTTTATTAAGGCTTGAAGTGGTTCTCATGAACACGTAGTTGTCGCGAAATGATACATCGAGGTCACCATGTCAATTCGAGGTTAGTCCAAGAGTCAAGTTCTTAGGGTAGAATCGTTTTGGTGTGAACCAAAGCACATGCTTTACCCCTCTCTCATTTCCTACAGCGTGCCCTAAGCAATGTGCATATAGGGTGTGTAGTTATTAACTCACCCCTGTATACTAATAGTCTCAAGGGTGTCTGAGAAATCCTGATTATCCAATAACAAAAATTCTTATCGCTACTTTGGTATGAACGAACCTTAATTAATCGTATATATACACTTTCAATTGCAGATGGTTTATGAAGCGATACGCGACATCACGAGCGGTGAAGAATTACTTTTAGGTTTGAGAGAGCCTCTTCAACTCAAGGATATGCTCGGTGAAAACACGACAGAGGATAGAAGCGACAGAGAAACAGGTAATTTGACGATTTTTCATATTATTTAATACAAAGGGTTTACCGATATTACATGATTTATAGTTACTCTCATGGAATTGCGGCTTTATGATTTTACGCGATACGAATCGAATCGCGGCTCGTGCATACAATTAACCCCTGGGGCAGGTGCTAGATGGGCCAGGACGATCAAGAGCGACATAGGGTAAATCGTGAATCGTGAAAGCACGCCCGTACACTTATGCCACCCTTATTTGACTATTTGCTCGTCATGGCCCCGTGACTTTGGCGTGATTCACCTGGCGTCCGTTGCGTATTAACCTTATATACTATATATATATATTGTAACTACGCACTGATTATCTTATGTACGTACACGCGTCCTGTGAATTTTACCCGTTTGCTTCTTTATCTGACTATCTGTACTTATGGGGTGAGTAGACATAGAATGTCGCGTGCCACTGTAACAGTTCGATTAAGAATTCTTTTGAAAAATTCAAAAAAACCGTTTTCGTAATAATCCCAATACGGTTAATACTGAAACGCAAATGATTTATAGGATTTTGAGAGTGTCTAAATGTAACTGGGGACTGATGGTCCGTGTTCAGTTCCTCTCCCTTTAAGGGGGGGGGGCGAATAGTCCGAATTCTACGTAGGAGGAGTGGTGGGTTGGAGGAAGGTTATGAGACACCCAGATGTCGCGATAATTAAAACGGGTCTTATTACGAAAGTTGTGCTGTTAAAATCAGCGAGAGCAGACGATGGGGATGAGAAAATTTTCTCTTCCTCTTAATTTCGTCTTTTCTTTTATTTTGTTACTGCGATGTAAATTTCACTTTTGATTTGCTATTGTTTCTTTGACTCTCTCTTGTCTTTTGCGACTCTCGTTAATTTTGGATGCGTCATCAGACCCGAACATGGCTCGAGAAGTTCGTTGAATTTATGTTAGGCCCAAAAGCCACGGGGGTTGGGTCTGTCCCGGAAATGGGCTCAACCAGTTCCGGGCAAATGTTTATCCGTAATTACTGGAGCTGGATCACGGTACGGGTAGGACTTGACTCCCTTAACGGATAGATGCCACCTCTATTGCTCTTAGAAATTCACAGACCTTCATATTAGGAAGTCAAACAACATCGGTTAACTGATTATCCAAACTCAAAGAAACGCAAAGGTGGAAAAAGGAAGCTTCAATCCATTCAAAATGGTGACTCAGACCCTGGACGAGTCTTGACAATCTTCAACCTTCCTTTTTATTCACCCCCTGATACAAAAAATGTACCACGTGATCAGCATACCTCGCTTAGCAATCCTATTAGCCTATTAGAAGGAACGAAGTCCTCGCTTACGGATCCGCTAAGAGTAAGGGTAGTTTTACGGGACATTTTTAGTGGCGGGAAACGTAGCCTCGCAATTAAGTCGGCCCCTCGTGGCGATGTTAATTTCTAAAATTAATTAAGAGGTTAAAGGCCGAGTTTACGGGCGTCGCTCCAGCCGAGTTGTAGGATGGAGGGTAAGAAGGAGTAGTGGGAGGGGGTAGGGTGGGGGGTTTGTGAAAAAAAAAGGTGCGACAAAATCGTAAGGAGGGCAACGAGGAGGCAATTTTCGCTACCCTATGAAATATCACTGCTTTTTCCATCCCCTCATAGTCTCACCATTTTCATTGGCTGCCCTACTCTTTCCCTTACGTTTATATATATTTTCTATCTCTCTCTTTGTTCTTTATATATTCTCAAATTTATTCGCTACACCCCCGACATCCACAGTCGGACACGTTTTCTACGACTATTAATCTAATGGAGCTATTTCACGGGCGAATCTCCAAAAGCGTCAACCCCACAATGGGAATAATGATGTCAAACAAACGGCTACGGGACCGTTCAACCCTTACAGTAGGCATCTGTGCCATATTCTACCTATCCCGTCTCTTGGCTATGCTCTGTCCTGTTCTCTGCCCTGTCCTGCCTCCGATGTACGGATCATTTTTTTCAGTACTAGGGGGTGAATCGTTTTAACACGCCTACATGGGGTTCGACATCGAGGCGCATTCAAATCGCGGCTCAAACCTCAGATATAATATTCGAGCAAGCCGCTTCTCATTGTGGCACGTGCCATTGTATGTCTCCTAACCCCCACGGGTGGTTAGTTGCTCACACCTTTTTTATCCTCTTTATGTATATATATATATATAT
>JARPRG010000127.1:288808-312085 GCA_031001745.1 Hartigia nigra | reverse complement strand
TCTCTCTCTCTCTCTCTCTCTCTCTCTCTCTTACTCTTGGCTGAGAACCAAACAAGTGTCTGAACCTCGCGAGAATGAGTTTCGCCACCATATTGCCTTTATAGATTTTATCATTAGATATAATGGGCACTGTTTGTTTATTCTGCATGAAGCGTATCAATGCATTATTCACTCCGGACTTCCCTTTTCTTCGGAGACGTGTCACCCCCTTCCTCTACTTAGCAATTAGATACTTTCTTCATGAGAATTAGAATACACTGTATATCTATATATCACAACAAAAATTATCCGTCCAACTTTATTCTTTCTACTCCCACCGCTTAATATATTATTGACTGTATATCGATGCTGATCACATCCCTGTGAGAAATTATTATAATTATTGACCTATAGCCAGGACTTTGGATATATTGACATGCACACCATAAACTAACAATCCCAGTATCAATAAAACAAATATATTCCTATTGTTTCTAATAACCTAATACATTTTATTTTTTCAAACGGTCCCATTCGTATGACTACAAATTTCAATGATAACGTCTCTCATGCATAAGAATGCGATCGATTGATCTTAGCTGATGTTATTAAAAAAAAGAAACAATCTTTTGGGCACGTATTGCGTAAAAATCTGAACGAGGTCCCGCATTCGGGATATTAACGTCCCAGTATATCATCAGCGTCGCGTGCTCACAGCTCATCTGGCAGGGAACACCGTCACCACAGAGGTACTATCTCACCACGAATAGGTTTCACACGACACGTTTGGGGGTGCAAAATCAATGCCCCAACACCATGACATCCCCATGGCCATAGCGTGTTTAACGTTGATGCCATAGTGTATACGTTGTATACGTAGTGGAATAGGGGTTGGTTTAGAGGGGGTAGTTGTTACAGTACGTGGGACGGTTATTATTACACGTTACTGAGTGGCTGTTCACTTAGTCACCATCCTCGACTTGGAATGGACTCCCGGTTACGGCGATGGGGGAGGGGCCAGGGACTCGAGAAACCCACATGATCTCACGTATCCGTTGTCTACCGACTGTTTCAGGCTCGACGGTCATTTAGTGACGTGTCATCGATATCCTGCTGAGCAGCATCTTTGCGAGAGCTGTCCTAGGGGATACGCCTGGCGGCCATTGCTTGTACGTCATCGTGCGATAGTCCACGGGGATCTGCGAAAGTATCCATGTGAAAATTGTCCCAAGGTAAGTAGTTCACTCTGTGAATGACAGGGCGGCGACACCAGTCATGATGAGTGGTGACACATTCTGAAAGTATCGTTCATAGTCGATTTTACCAACACAGGTCTTCACGGATCCATCGAATCTTCAGCGTCACATAAGGACGAACCACGTCGGCGCCAGGAGTCACGCCTGCACCGAGTGCGGCAAGACCTTCGCCACGAGTTCCGGTCTCAAGCAGCATACGCATATACACAGTAGCGTGAAACCATTTCAGTGTGAAGTATGCTCTAAGGCGTATACCCAATTTTCGAATCTATGCAGGCACAAGCGCATGCACGCTACTTGCCGTCTGCAGATTGAGTGCGTTAAATGCCGGCAGTCGTTTAATACCGTGACTTCACTGGCGAAGCATAAAAGATTCTGCGACTCGACGGCACCCACGGGACCACCCGGTACCATGACCCAGCTACCGACATCTGCACCAAATCCGTTTCTAGTGTATCCGCGACCACCGC
The DNA here is from genome assembly GCA_031001745.1 of Hartigia nigra. Lineage (NCBI taxonomy): Eukaryota > Metazoa > Arthropoda > Insecta > Hymenoptera > Cephidae > Hartigia > Hartigia nigra. The sequence continues at coordinate 310,380 of JARPRG010000127.1, read as the reverse complement.
TCACACTACCTGGTGCATTACCGTTTTATCCACCGAGTCTCATGGGTCCCTATTCTGGGATGATTCCGAACGCACCGAACTTCCTGAACTCGAACTTGCTGTTTCCACCTAAGGTCGAACAAGCTGAGAAGAGATACGACAGTCCTAAGAAGGAACGCTTCACGCCACCTAGGATACTACCGCAGCATAGTAAGGTGTCGCCTAGCACGGGCGAGGAAGCCACCTCCAACTTCCGGCCGTCACCAGCTAGACCACCTGTACAACCTACGCCAGAGAGCGACGAGGATCCTGTTAAAAGGAAGGAGACGAGTAAGTCGACGGACAAGAGGATGGAGACGGAAGCATCAGAGGAATCGACGGATCAACCCCTGGATTTGAGGGTACAAACGAAGCGGAGGGATCCACCGGAAAACGTGTTGGAGAGCGCGACGTCTTCACCAGTACCAGTAGTTGAAGAAGCGCCGCCACCTTCGGAACGAGCAAAACCGGAAGAGGAGGAAATGGAAGTGGAGGTGAAAGAAACAGTCCCTAGTTCACCCCTAAGAAGTGTGGCTGATCATCAACCTACAAACACTCCACCTCACATGGCCTATCCACGACCTATACACCCCATGTTCCTTGAAGCAATGTACCGATCGCCTGCCGGAACCTTCCCCGGTTTCCCTGGTGGTCCACCACCTCCAGGTGGTGGACCAGAGTCTCGGCTTCTACCACCATTACCACCTTTTGGACCGCCACGTGGGCTTCCTTTTTTAGGGACACTCATGAACGGATTGAGCGGCGCTAGGCCAGGTTTCGACCTCCTGGCGAGGCCGCCGCTCAGTGCGTTCCCTGGGGTCAAGCCGTTCCAAGATGTCATTTCCCACCATCATCATCATCACCATCACGTTCATGGGAAGATGAAAGATCGTTACTCCTGCAAGTTTTGCGGCAAGGTATTTCCACGATCGGCCAACCTTACCCGTCACCTGAGAACTCACACTGGCGAGCAACCCTACAAGTGCAAGTACTGCGAGAGGTCCTTCAGCATCTCCTCCAACCTTCAGCGTCACGTTAGGAACATCCACGACAAGCAACGTCCTTTCAAGTGTCCTCTGTGCGAACGCTGCTTTGGCCAGCAGACTAATCTTGACCGTCACCTGAAAAAGCACGAGGCTGATGATGGCAGTGGCGTGGTCTCCCTCGCTGATTCACCTGGTAGCAGTAACGAAAACGAGCGCGAGGATACATACTTTGATGAGATCAGATCATTCATGGGGAAGGTTACCTATGGTGGTGAAGGTTATGGCTTACCACATCCAGCCTACTTACCAGGTAGACTTCACGATCTTCACGAGGCTAAGACAGTGGGTGAATATGACGAGGATGAGGATAGCGAGGAGGGTGTCTCTCCCATTGAGGAAACCGACGCTATGTCTCCAATGGAGACCAAGGAATCCCCACCACCCCAATACGAGCTCAAATTGAGAGACAAGCAAGAGTTGCTCAATAATAACACGGCTGAGCCTGTTATACAGATTTCCACATAGCCCAGTCATCCTTATGGAAATTTTAATGGGGATTCCTCGGCGGTTCACAAAACTGACCGGTAATTAGTCTATTTCGTGCGATCCTCTGTCAATCAATTATTCCTTTTTTTTTTTCTCGGAGCCTCAATCACTACGTAGGCTAAATTGCTCTTGGCCACGTTATGTCTTGCCGCTCTGAATCAAGGACCATTCTCTCAATCATTTTACTTCACTGTATGTCTTGTTGTCCCGCAATAGATGCACGTAAAACGTGGTTTTAACGATTAAATCAGGATGAAATTAATAAATGGAGATATTGATTATAGGGGACGACGGGATCTTACAAAAACGTATTGCCAGACTCTTATTATTAATACTAGTTAGTTCCTAATGAACTCTGTGACAATGGAGACTGGATGAGGTTAATTATAGAGAAAAAAAAATGAAAATGGCGTAAACTATGTCGACGATGCAAACACAGACGTTAAAGTAACGGAGATTTTCATTGGTCAAAAATCGAATGTTCCCTCTTCCTCCTCAGTATTGTTCCAAAAAAATATCCCCCACCCCTCCTGCCCCTTCTCCCTATATGGAGAGTTTCTCGTAGTATTATTTATTATAATTATATATTAATTGTCATTATTAATAAACACTTGTCATCGAATGGACTTAAGAGAAAGGACTTAATAAATACGAATGACTAATCGGTCGAGTTCCACTGGAATTTCTCATATTAATTTTTTTTCTTCTGTTTCTTTCATTATTCATTTCAAATTATCGAAGCTCGCGATACAATCGTCGAGCCGACAATTTGACGACGAGACGAAACTTTCTTCGTTCAAATTTCGCGCCAGGCAAAAGCGACAACGCGATTGATGAGAGATGAGAAGCGACAACTCGATGGAACGCTGATTTTTCTTTTTTTTTTGAAAATTCGCGCCTTTTAAGACGCGTTCAACATACGAGAAATGTAATTACAGAGAGATTCTACGATGTTGTGTACAAATTTTCAATTAGATAATCACGTTTGTAAAGAAAGAGACGAACGTAAAACAAGGAAAAATGTAGGCATGAGAAAGTAGAATATGCAACGATCGATCATCCCGCCCTTCCCTCTTCACGCCCCAACTATCCCCCTCTACTCACCTCCCGTAATATTTTAATATGTCGCAATTGCAGTAGCGATTGTCGTAGACGACCAGAGATGTCTTCTCGAGTCCTTGAACGGAATTATAATCAATAGTTCTATGACTTCACGGTATCTCGTTAGCGATTGTAAAAAAAAAACACCGAAAGGAATGAAAAAAAAAATATGTGCGTCCCATCTTTTCTGATAGTTTCCGCGAGTATTTTCTTGTTTCAATTTTTCTTTTAATAGCTATACGTGGCGATTAGTCGCGTGCGTGCGGATGCGCCCTTTGCGTATTTTGCATTTTTTACGAATAGGATTATTTGTCTGTTTATATTGTTGCGCGATACGAACCACAAAGATGGGACTTTACTTCTTTTTCCACATAAGGTTTTACGAATTCATGTTCTACGTATCTCTCTATAGGCGATAATAACATTATGAATTGATTAATCATAATTACATTGATCGAGTACTTAAGAACTATATTATGACTCTGTCTATCTATACATACTGTATAAAATGCATCTGTACTTCATTATTATTACTATTAAAATATTACACTTCAAAACCGATACATGGGCTTTGTATATACATACGTGTTTGACTGTCGCCATATTTACGGATTAGTTTTAGCTGCCACGTTTGCGGTGATCCTTGTATTTTTTATTAAGTGCACAAGAGACAAGTATTCGATTAATTGCTTAGAGATTCAATTAAGTCAAATCGTATATCGGGAATTTGATAACGAGATACAAAATCCAAGATTATTTACTAGACGAAATATAGTTTTTAGTATGTAAAAACAGAATTCTATAATTTAATTAACTGTAGCCAACTAGCGGAATCTGATGGAAATATTCTGAACTTTGTATACTGTCATACAATTGCTCTGTCGGTAATTTATCATCCGAATCCTCCAGAATTATTTTTGAAAACATTTGTGAACGATTTACCTATAATCTGGTTAGTTTTTATTTGAAAATATTTTTCGGAAGTTTTCACAATTACGCAACATTGAAATTCTTCAGAATTCAGTCTTTAGACTTATTTCTTTGTCGTTACGCTCGTTACTATCGGTCGATAAGCTTCGTCGATAATACAGAAATCGTATCACAAAATGGCCATTGCAATGAGATTTCTCAACCTTATTTGACTTACTAATCAGTGGTGTTACTTACCGCGTTACGAAACAACACGACTATTAACCAAACAATTGAACTCACCGTTCTCGTCATTTTTTAACAGTCGGGCACACGCTCAACTTTCTAAATACTCGTAATGGATTCTCCGAAACTGAATCATTGTTACGGATGATATAAGATGACAAAACGAGCGGTGAGTTTTGTCGCAGTATCAGTGACGCTATGAGAAATTCAAAAGAGGGGTCAGGCAAAAATTGATTCGCGACGCCATTGAGAAATTAATTAACGCTTGACGATTGTTGCGATCAGAATTCATTCTCGTCACTCATATTTTTTTTCACTGACTATATATTTCTTATTGCACTACTATATATAAATGACAATGCAATATCCGATTCGATCTACTCGAATAAGCTCGATCTAATGATTGTGGGCGGTCATATTCAAAAATGAATAAATTATTTCTCTCGCCTATATGGAAATTCGAGTTTTATGGTTCGACACGGGAATTCCAATGAATCTCCCTGTATATCCTGTCTATCGATGACTTTGTGATTCTGTAACGGAATTAACGTTTCGGATGACGTCGGATGACGAGGATCCCAGGTGACACGGAGGAAATTTCGCGAAACTAATTAAATCGTCAACGCCTCGCGTGGAAATAAATTTGCGGTATTTCACAGATAATAAACAATGACACTATTTCTTAAGGTATCTTCAAAACGTGCTAATTCAATGTTACGAGGGAAGTATCCCATCGCTTGAAATTAAGTGGATCGAATTGCCTATTTTAAATGAACACAATTAATTCGATTGAATCATCATCGTAGAAAAGTTCTACGACTAGTCGTGCGTTACCAAAAACAAAAATAAAGGATAACTCGAAATCCTTAACTCGGTAATAAATTCTACATTTGAACGTCACTTCAGAACATAACAGGGTTCCGGTTAAAAACCAATAACCTAGAGGCGCCTATATCTCAAAAGAGGAAGTGTACACGTAGTAATTTACATGCATTTCTGCACGTAACGATAATTAATTCGTGCTTCGTTAAGTGAACCGGTAATTACCAAGCTACCAGGTAGTTTACTATGAAAACTACCCTTAGATCAAACCTTCAATACCTTAACACGCTACTTCGTAAATTTTCCACAACCTCACTCAACCTCCTCTCCGAAGATATCCAAAGAATTTATTTCCATAAAATAATTCTTAACGAGCGACTAGTTAACAAAAAATCCGCAATTGTTAGCCCCTTCGATATGGCGCCACATTCGAAAATGCCTTTCCCCAGTCAGACTATTTTGCAGCAACCCTCAAATCGTTACAGCTACCTTCTTTTTATTGCTCACGATTGTCGCTACGAGCAAAATGGCTACGGGATAAAGAAGGCGTCGCGACGGCCGCCGACAATCGCCCGTGGCGCACAAAAGACATTGAAGAAGTATGTACGCAACGAGAGTCTCTCTAGTATCTCGGTACCAGAACGGCGTTCGTTCGACGGTTTGGTTTGTACACGGTGAGGCAATATTCTACGCCCCAACGAACATTATTGCCAACGGCGAGCGGCGACAAAAAACAAAAGGAGGAAAGTAAAAGAAGAAAAAGGAAGAGAGAAGGGAGTGATAAAAAAAATATTAACGTTAAAAGGAAAAAGAAAAAAGAAAGAAACGGGCACACGATCGGTCCAGCTAATCATGAAATTCCAGCGTGTGCAGGAAATCGCACGTCTACGTTTAGAAAGTGGAAAAAATCAATCAGCGACACGGGCCCGTTCAATTGGAATAATACAATTGGGCGAAACGGCGTAGACGTCGCGACGACTTTTCCAGTCTCTATGATTATTTCAGTCAATGAATTTCCTTTCCAAATAAACTATATTTTTTTTTTCACGTTCCAACACTTTTTCTCTTATTCATACCACGCAGACCCCGATATGGTAATAGACTGAATAACGGACCGGAATCGATAAAGGCGCTATCGCATTGAGATCGCTAGAGATCTTTCGGTCTAATCGGCAAAACCTCTTCTATGTATAGACTGTTCCATTTTAACGCTTCTCCTATATATTATCGAGCGGTGGGCTCGTTTCTAGGTAGCGACAAGGAGAAACGGAAAAAGGGAGAAGTCGAGCCTGAGCTTTTTTTCAGAAGTCGCGTCTCCTTTCATTTCAACGCATGGTCGCACAACGCCGATAATATACATAGCAGCACCCGTTAAACCCGATCGCAACTGGTCGTCGTCGTCGTCGTCGTCGTCGTCTTCGTTGAGAACGAGTAAGCGCGACAATTTTACAGTATTATCTTGTCGGCAGCTTTTTTAGTACGAAAAAAAACTGTCGTTAACCCTCTAGTACCAATCAACCACTTTTGGGACATAAAGTCTGAGGATGATTCTTAGAGACTCTTTAAGTAAGTAGTGATTGAATATATATATATATATATATATGCACGCAGTACTGATTGAATATATATATATATATATATATATATATATATATATATATATATATATATATCAATCAGTACTGCGTGAAGATTTAAAAACTGAAAATTTGAAAACAATTTCTACATTTAATTTAACGTTTACTAAACTATTCCATTCACGAGTACGAAGAACAAGACGAGGAATGCCGAATAGCAAAAGTCTGAAATACTCTATTTCGGTAATAAAGAATATTAATATACGAAAATTCTGAAGTACGTAACTTATTACGTACACCAAATGCTATTGTCCCGCATCAGGAACATTCTAACAGACAAAAATGCGTGTTTCTTTGAGAGAAAATATTTCTGCCACTTTACCGTTATGCCTATAATACCTGTATATTTTGTAACTGTCAGGTCGATATTAGCTTTTGTATCGAAAGAAAATAAGAAAGCGCTTCGTGATTTCTTCTCGTAGTTAATATTCCTAAAAAAAGGATAGACAATCTGGTACATCGATACAGTGTGTATACTGTGTGTCATTGAACATCGATAATTAGCCAGGAGATAGGCTTGCGTAACGGTTAGGAAAATTCTAGCGATACTTTCACTGCGACGATTAAAAAAAAAAAGAGAGGAAAAAAATTGATGTAAATATTACGTCGCTTTTTGCCGGATGATCCGTTACGGGTAGAGATACTTTATAAACACGTAAAACGAGACGAACGGAACGCGTCGGTTTTACCGATTGAAATGAATTAATCGATGCAAGCCATAAAGGACAGTTCGTTAACCGGTATAGGATATAGGATCGATCGGCCGAGGCAACAGTGCGTAAAACTTGCATCGCACGGCCATATGCATATTTATAAAATCGTATTTTTTATCGACAGCACCCGTCATACCTGACTCTTTGCATTAGGCGACTGGTATACTTCTCATAAGATAAAAAAAACGTATTTACAATCGTAAACGGAATCTTAATATACTGGGAAGATTTCTTACGTGTGAATATACGGCAGACATTTTTCTCGAAATTGCCTATTGAAAGAATCTTCTTTATTTACGTAACGAAATTAACAAATAAAACAGCCGTAATTATCCCTAGGAATAATTTGGGTCAATTTTTTTTTTTTTAATTATATAAGATTTACATTTAATTTTTTAAACCTGACCCTACGACGAGTAATGTCAAAAGTAGAAAAAGAATTATTGTTTATAATAAAAAAAAAACGGAAATCGAGCATTCTCTCAATGACAGTACGGTACACTGTAATGTCGTTCAATGTACGTCCGCCATTGTTTCCCACTAAAAATTTCCCACGCAATCGCATTATGACTCGCTGGTTGTCCTCTTATGGCAGGAATCTCCTTTTCTTCTTGATGGCGGATGAGTTCCGGTGCGTTTACATCAACGTCAAGATACGACGAAGATTCCAGATCTCGCAGGGTTTTTCAATCGCTCAACGCATGACGTAACGTTCTCGCGCGACGTCGTCGCCAGTACAGAAATCGTCCATTGTTCTTCGGTTATATCGCAACGAGCGACTAAAGAGGATGATGCCCCACGTTGCCCGAAGTATCGCAATAGCTAAACGATGACTTTAATCTCATTTTTTTTTCACAACCTATCGCAATACCAATTTGCCAACTATAATTTTAACGTCCATACGACATACTCAGTTGGTACCACTGTTCAAGTCTTGTGCGTAAACCGCGACAGAAATCAATTGAATGCCCAATAAAAAATGCCTAGAATAATCAGTAGTGAAAATTACAAAATAATAATAATAAACAATAAAGTAGCTTTTTTTATATAAAAAAGATTTTTTATATAAAAAAAGGTACTTCGCTACTTGAAAAATTTTCCAGGCTGATATACGAGCAACTAGATGGACGTCGTTCGAGGAATGATAGGTTAGGTATCAATCGGTGGCGTAGATACGTGCCTACGTATAGTGTCTTTGTATCAATATAAGGATGTCATAAAGCATCCCGCGGAAAAACAGGTCGTTCCGATATCAGCTCTCAACTCTTCTCTGGCCGTAAACATGATAATTACATTACGGAAAAAGGCGGCTTTACGCAATCGACCGACGTTCTGTCCTCCGCGTGCGAACACATAGCCGACGCTTGGACGTCGCGACGAACCTTGGAGCTTCCCAAGAGGCATTCTGCGTATCGCTACGAAATTTGCATGAGCCCGATTAATTCGCGACGATCAATTAATTGCGTCACGATCAGAACGCGAACAACGCGTGGCCACACATTAGTACAAGGATCGTCCAAGATGGCGTATCAAGGACATGTACTCGTAATCTCGTGTCCTGTTGATGACAATGACGGGACTCTTGTACAGGATTTTTTTTTCGTATTGTTTGACTAGGCACGGACGTTTACTACTGTAAGGTTGAGTATGATTTTTTTTTATATTTCGTTTAAGGATATATCAACGGCAGAAGGAATTCAATGAAATATATTGTGGATATCACTTTTTTTTCTTCTTTCTCGGTCGTGATGCCAGTTGGCGGCAATGGCGTTAACCATCAAATGCCAAGGGATCACGTCGATCAGCCTCGAGCCAAAGAGATAATCGGAGCGCGGGAGTCGTTCTCTATGCTCGGATAGAGGACCGTGTGCACACGAGTGACGAAAAAACGTGTATGCCTTACATAAAGCCGACCACGCCCTGCCTGACTCCTATGCTTTGAGCGTCCATGTTGTTCTATGGGACCTTATAGTCTTGTGGGACTTGCATTACTTCATTGTATTATTTTAATTTACTTGGCCCGTACTCGCCACTTCAGCAACTTCGATCAATTCAACATCTTCGTGTACTGATTGTACAATACGTGGCTGACAGTGATAGTGATAGTAACTAAAAATAATCGTATTATTTGAATATGATAATAATAAAGAAATTAATTGATCATAACAAATTTTCTTACGGGGATGAGTCATAATTTAATTAGGGATGAGGGAAGGGTATTAATCTAGGTAATTAAATTTTTATCAATTATTATTCGCATAATTGGATCGTATGGGTGATCATGGCTAAGTCAGATGGTAACGTTTACTAGGAACGTGTCTCTCGGCTAGATCTGCTCTATTACGCAAAACCTATCCACACCACCAAGTGCCCTTATCACGCTAGAGCGATTATCGATCAAGCATTACTGATAACGATAAGAATTTCACCATTCCCACGTATGTTCGTAACGCTTGTAAATATATATTATATATGGTGGTGTATCAAGAATATGCATACGTCAAGTATTTTCTAATCCTTTCGCGATCGTAGCGACAAACGGAAGTCGTTCGCGTCTCCAGCTTCCGCCAGTTAACGAACTTCCCGTTGAATGAATAAAGTCCGTGGATCTCTATGCATACACGCAAGAATCCCATATGGGGTATCAATCATGAATCAATCAACCTTCCTACCAGTACATTAAACTTCATTTAAAAATATTGCACAACAGTAACATCAATCTCGAGTCATTCTTCATCCAGCACCACTTCTCCGACTGTCTAAGTTCACTTCGATCAAGTTTTCAAAAGCAACTGATACACTCGACATATAACCGTCCATATACGTAACAGTAGCAAAATAAAAAGAAATCGCAATGACGAACGTCGTGGAGGATGTCCAATTCATATGTATTACGAAATGAAAAACGTTGAATAAAAAAAAAATAAATAAATAAAACAAATTACGTATCCTCCTTATAATTTACCGTGGAAAATTTGTTCACCTGGAAATAAAGAAATGCTACTATCCAACGTTTTATGGATTTCAGCAAAGTACTTTAGCCGTAGTACCCAGCAACGTTATGATCTGCTCATATACCTACCTACCCAGCTAAACTAGCAAGAAGTAATCTGCCTTACGGAACACGGCAAGTTCTCTCGTATCTCCAGTCCGTTAAATGCACTATGGAATTGCACAACTGCGATTTAGTGCATCCAATTTTTTCACCCCGTATCCTCCCTCGCTACCACACCGTCGAGGTGTTCCTGTCCACGTGCTGGAATAGGAAACTACACGCTTTGTACTCTATCTATCTATCTCTCAACCTACCTACCTACCTACCTACCAACCTACCTACCAACCTACCCGGCCGCTTCGCAAAGATGCAAGAGATCCTTCGGCTGTGTTGGTCGGGCGTGGTCGCGGTGGCCATGGAATGCGCTCACTTTCACCAGAGCTCCGAGAGACGTGAGCGAGAACCGTGCACGCAGACACCGAGAGCCATTCTCTATATAGTTATATGATCATTGTATACATATATCTAACACGGAATGGAGATCACTTCTGTGTCGTAGCAGCCACCTAACGGGTGACGTTCGCCAAACCCAGGGACTTTTGCCTAAACTGTATACCGGTAAAATGAAGAATGTTAAAAAAAAAACTGCGAAAACCCACAGAAATTATTTATACACTGGATAAATTTTTCGTGCGAACTAAAAAAAAAAGAGTCCTGTGTTATCTTAAGTATTGAATAATAGTTGTTGACGAATTACAATGAACTGTAACAAATTTTAAATTTAAGAACATACAATGGGCACGTGCTTAGTGTTACCGTTTTCTTATATACGTTACTGTTTTGATATTGAACTATATTAGTGCACGGAGTATAGGAAAAATTATAGATATATAATTAGATATATAATATAGATATATAAAAGGATCCATATATTTCATAGGATTTAACATTCTTGGAATTCCGTAGCCGTGGCCTTCCTCAAGTTATCGTATTGACCCCCCCGCCCTCAATCACCGTCCCATCCTCTCAACTACGGCTGGGTTACTTTTTAGGCTGACCAGAAACCTTCCTGATGGACTGAACTTTGTTACGTGTTTACGGCTTGATCAATAGGTATCGGTATTACTAACCACTCCTAATATCTCCTCTCCAATATATTTTTCAAACCGTAGAAGTGGGTTCCCTTTCTAACGATGACTATCTTGATGCGAAGCTTAACGACGTCCCTGGACATGGGACAAGCGGAACGAGAACCTCGGTGGCTGAATCGCCACTGTGTAAATGCAAATTAAAAATGTATCTTTTGGAGGTGATATTGCGCAACAATTTCTAAGATGATCGTCATTTGTAGTTGATACGATTTGAATAACGATACGGTATAATAATAGGAAACAGTTGAATGGATTGATAGAGAGAGAAAGATTCGGAGTCCATCTTTGATTATATTATATCGGTAATATAGCATAGCCGATCACTCGGGACGATCAAAAAGCCGTTTATAATTAGTTTCTTTCTCGAGTTTATTATAATCCAGGTATTACGATTAGCAATGCGTTGCGTCGACAAGTACAGCATAATATAAGAATTCACAGTGCTCCTCTCGATTAGTGAAAGTAATGGCGATCGTTTGAACGGAAGAAGAAAGCAATTAGAAAAAAAGTTTATCGCCACGGTTTGATTCCTTTCAATCTCCGATAGTCGGTACTGGTATTAATTACATAATTATAATTAATTGTAACTGGGCGGGACGCTTCTTAACATTGGACTTGATAGAATTTTACTAAAATACTACAACAAAAATTCAAAAAGAAAAACTTAAGGGAATAATGTAATTAAAAAAATTGTTTCCAAAAAATTAACCTTACAAAATGTTCAATTAACCATAAATATTATAGTATTCGTATCAGTGTCTGTTGAAACTGCACGAAATAATCACCCAGTATAATGTCCCGTACCAATACATTTGTAAGTGACTAAGGAGTGGATGCAGTACCGTTATGATTGCAGGAGACGCCACAAGTATAGTACGTTTACGCCGTATAACCAAAGCCTACTGTTATAACGATCCTTGTAGCGCGAGATAAGACGCCACGGAATGCAATCGAGTTTTATTCCTTTTTTAATGCCGCCCTCAACAATACCGATCATCCCGAAGGCCACGGTTAAATCTTGTTATCCCTAATTCCATGAGACGTCTCGTTGTCACAGTCAATTAATCATAATACACCCTTCGCCATACTATACGACGTACTGTTATAACCTGTAAGATCATGTACAAAAGTATTATACGTATTCCTTAATTATGTGTGTATATATATAATTAGTATAATCTAATAGTAGTAACGTAACGTGGAAGACACGTATGACTTTTGATGTTAGGATCTTCATTACCCGCTTATACTTTTCGAGAACGACGAGTGTTTACCGACGAAGAGACACGTTGACACGCGACTGTCTACTGGGTGTAAACAATGATTAATTAGCGTGCGCCGCCATTGTGTACAAAGAATAGTTATGACCAGTCACGAGTGTGGCTCTGGACTGCCGTGGGCTCTTTGTATGCTAGGACGGCAGTGTGTAGTAAGAAGTCTGAATACGCCTAGACCGGTCGCAGGCTCGCGGCGCCGACTAATATGGGAGTGTGCTGGGTTGAAAGAGCGAAGCTTCAACTGGATCAGCAATGTTCCTTCGAGTCCTCGATTGCAATGTATCTTTCTTGGGAGGCATGTAAGTTGGTAGCCATGTGTGTAGATTGGTACGTTCGAGTAGGGTTATACTGGATCTTTTAGATCAATCCAGGAAGTCTTTTCTTCCGTGGATCAGAACGGCTTCTTACTTTTTATCTTTTACGTGTACTGACCTTGGGACACCATCTCCTTCCTGGTGGACCCGATCGATTGGTTCTTTGATACAGAAACGTCTGAAGATGATATTACTTTGTCGAGAGTTTTGAAAATGGTGAGTTACGAAAGATTTGGGAAATCGATAAAAAATGGTATGTCTAGTTATAAATCATTGTAAATTGTATCGTTAGATTTATATGAGTTATCCGTCTTCAGAAAAATCATTGTAATTGTTGGCTTTTAAATGGATGCTCGTGGCGCGCTCTGGCGTACGAAACTCGAGTAACGTGAAGTTAATCCCAAATTGGCAAGTCGTAAAAGGAAAAAATCGGAACGATCGTAAAGTTAGTGCGATAATAAATTGCAATGATCTTCGATAGGGTTTGGGTGTAACTCAACGTAATTCCATAGCCTGTATGTGGAACGCTCAACCATCCTGAAATCATCAGGATCATCGCTCACGTTAGATACGAGGATCGATCGTGCATGCTAGTCCGGTCAGACCGATCACCGATCACGATCAGCTAAGATCGCTCGATTTATTGATGATATCAAGTCGTTAACCAACCTTCTTGTATAGAGTGATATATCTCACCTGATTTGGCATCAACCGTCCAGCAGGTTTGCCAATGAAACCAGAAGGAAGAATCGGTAAACCAGAATAAACTCAAGTGGTTATTTACTAACTTTTTTTTTTCTTTTTCCTCATACCCAGAGAAACTTGTACGAATTACCTAATACGTGGAATTCCATAAATTCGCAGGAACTTCTTCTGATCATTTTCTTTGTATATCTCATACCTTAGAAATCATTAGGAACTTCTGATACCAGAATGATCACATTAGCAATTTCTCCATCTTCCACGAACGACTCGTCTACCTATGGCTCGTCTCTGAACATAGAAAGCGACCGTTTAATGATCTTGCGAACCATGAATTCGATACGTCAGCCAGAGACCATTCGTTCCATTCGTCATCAGAGTTACTGATTTACATACTACTCGATGGTCACGCTAGCCCAAGGCAAATCGGATAGCTCCACTCGATCACGCCCGGTATAAAAGTTCTTCCTGCTCTCCTATCGAATACGTCACACGGATTTCATCCATTGGAAATCGTGCATCACCAAAAAAAAATCATTTTAACTTACTTAACTCTAAATTCCATAAATTCACAACCCTCCCCCACACACCCGCTCAAATACTTCATTTAATAACCATTAATTATTCTATCTAAACAAAAAATATCATTTCTCTCCTGTAAAGTACTTTGGTACAATAGTATCACAGTTACAAGTCGTTCTTAATCTTATTGAGTAAATCTCACGGAAGCAGACGCTTCCTGTCGGTGGACGTGTTAATTTAATACGTTTGGATACGTAAAGCTGGCTACCGCCGACGAAATGGAAAATGGAGCACCGGAGGAGTGAACGTTGAGAAACCAAGGCGTAATCCGAGGCGTAGATGCACCGATAGCAGTCGGCAGCTAGCCAACTACCAACTCTTCTAGCCGTGTGGAGTGGACGCGTGTATTCCCGTATGTGACCAGCCAATAGGTATATATATATATATATACTTGCATGTATATACATATACGACGAGGAGAATGCGAGCGGACGACGATGTATGGGCGGACTGCTGACCAGTTGCGGTGGCCGACGTCTTCAAAAATGTGGGGAGTGGAAGACCGTCGTTTACGCTGCTACACTATGCAGGGGGTCCCAATATAAGCATCGTCTTGTATCACTTTTATTGAAATTATAAACAGTTTATCAAGGCTGACAGAACACGTATATATGGCGAGTGAATAGAAAAATAATGCTACGATTTAAATCTCGATTACTCATCATGCAATTAACTTATGGTATTTGGTAGACATCTTTAATCTACGTGAATTTCTTTTGAATAAAAAGTCAATCATGGCTTCTGAAATAAGGCCTGATCCGAGGTGATGGTTTTGTAACAAGTTTGTTTTCAGTCTTAATTTAATGCTTTTTTTTATCAATGGAGAGTCATAATGTTTTAAACAAATCTTTATTGATAACATTATAAAGGCGGGGTTGCTATGAGAACCACTGGTCTGGGGAGCGGACTCTGGGAGCACTTTATCTCCGGAGTCCGGGATGTGGGTCGCGACTGCCGCCCGCCACGCGAACGCAAGTATCTAAAGCTTCGTGCACACTTGGCTATAAATAGTAGTTTACCAATAATAGAAGAAAGTCAAGACAACTATAAAATTTTGTTTATAGTCAATTTTATTATCAGCTTAAAGACTTTGTCCTTTTTATCAATAAAATTATTCTGGCAAACTAGATTTTTTTAAATATTAATTCTGCCAAATAAAACATTCCAAAATAATTGCATAACCTACTGCAGTGACAGTGAACAATAACGTTGTTATTATTATTATTTCATCCATTGTGTCCTTTCAATTTGATCCTATCGATGTTGATAATGTGCGTTACGTAAGAACGATATACCCTAGGTTTTTTTATTTTATCCTTCATATTTTCTCTGTCTCTCTCTCTATCTCTATCTCTCTCGAGTGACGCATAAAAGAATAGTCGACAAGATATTTCAGGACAGGTGTCCGCGGTTACCGGTTGCGCAACAATGGCGAGTCCACGGCTACCGGTTAGCCAATCCGTTAAATCAGGCCGATTCTTCTTCTCAATGCTCTTACGACGGCCGCAAGATCGCGGAAATCCACGTGGCTGCTTTCGAACAGAATCGATCCTGCCGGAAGCTGCAACTAACGCGGAGACTTTTATTCGTATACGATCAAAGCCGCAGCCTCTCTCTGTCATTCAGCGTCTCTCTTTGTCTCTTTCTTACAGTCCCAGTCCTTTAGCGCGCGTCTAGCGTTTCCTGCGGAAGATACGCAACTTCCTTGCTGAAGTCGAACGCGAAAGTGACTAGTGAACCGTAATGCTAAAAAGCCTACATAAATCGAAGAAATACCATCTTTGATGAGATTATATACCAGGAATCATCCTGATGGTTGATCAAGATTAAATATAAATTACAAACTCTATTAAAATTTTTGATCGTGATAAATAATCACTGTATATCCATTAATTATATGGTCTAGTATACTATAGATATACGTATATACATATATATGTATATAATAATCACGTGATATCATCACAAGTAAAACTCATAGCAGTAAAACTCCTCCTGTCTCTAGTGACTTTTTTCTAAATCCTTATGGGCGTTATCCAGGCGACTTCACTTTCGTTACTTTCAAAGTGGACGCACGGCAGGTTCCCGCTACCCAGCATCACTGGTCCATCCACTGCGAATAGAGAGTCTTCTCGCTTTCGTCGCTGCTAGACATATTGAAACTGGTTCGCTGCCAGGATTAGAACTAATACTTTAAGAACGGAGTTAAAGTCTAATCCACTAAGTATCCAATTAACACTTCATGAAGTGTCACTATGGGGTCTTCGACTCTTTATACTTGGTTATACCCTGGTATCTCAATCTTCGAAGATGATCGCTACAGGCATAAGGTATGCAGACTAAGCAGCATCTCTTGGTAAGTAAACGGTACCTCTGTAACCAATCCTAATGGTTTTCTGTAAGGGAGGGAGATGAAAAAAACGGCACACGCCTCACGGTGGCACGAAGCGAATGTGTTTCACAGTGCAAAACGAAGCAAAGATACGCGAAGTGGCTTTCTCTGGACAACCCGCCCACAATGACTGCCGTTGAGATACGAGGTACCTGATAGTACAGAATAGTCCTGAGTAGTCGTCTTCCTTATTGGCTATTAATATCCAATATATCAATGTACTATATATTAATAATAATAAGACAAAACAAAATATCGAAGAACTGTGTTATAGTTACACACATTTTTTTTTTGTATATTGAGGTAAAAATAAAAATTGTATATACTACTCGAAAGGAACGATGGTGAATTATGCGTGGAAATGTTATCCCATCTCGGGCATGGTATAATCGAGGAAGTCGATGCAGAATCCCGTTTCCGTGATGTGGACGTTGGTACTTTCGTCGGGGTATAACGAGAGAGATCTCTCGACATCGATCCCATCGATCGATTCTTGATCGGCAAATGGCGATTCATGAACTGCCACGAGATTCGAGATGAATACCTTGTACCACATTCCTTTATATAGAAACCTAATGCGTGGTACCTGGTAAAACGCTGAATCCACTGTCTGTGTCTCACTCACTCTATCTTTCTCTCTCCTTCTCTTTACTTTATGCACAAAATTCTCTTTTCAAGAATGCAATTGTCTACTTGACCAGGTTAGGTGGCCTTTTCAAGGCGTGGGCTTACGGAGTTTCCACTATTCCCATTCACCCCGTCGATCAAGAAATGGACAATCGATTGACATTATAGGATATTGCATGATACTTTGTAAATATTTATCTTTTTTTTTGTTTTTACAATTTTTGCAATATTCAACAAGCTTTGCTCTTAATTGTCTCTTTCGCATTCGTTTGATTGGACAATGGATCCTATATGGTAAGATGGCTAATACGAAGGCCACTCTAGGCAACTATACATATATATATACTGGCACACTTATAGGCAACTACATATATATATATATATATCTACTCGTCCGCAACATGATGACCAAAACTAGAGCACTTCCATCTGAGAGCCACGCCAGGGCGGAGGCTGCGAGATCCCGGAGTCTGCGAGGCTACCGAGAGAAGGGAACGTCGTCTTTCGCGGCGTTCACAACGATTTACACGGCCATACTGCGGACAGACGCATTAAGAAAATACGATCGACTTATATACACATATATATATATATATATATATATATATAAAATAAAATAAAACATAATCATTTCATACCAAATACCATAAAGCTGCTATAAACAAAAGAAAGAATCCATGCATCGGTGTCTAATGGAAAATGTAGAGCGCTTCAAGGAAAAAAAAACATGTTCCAGGGAAAGTTGAACGGAGCGATAGAGAGAAATAAAAAAGAGACAGAAAAAGCGATTATCACATCCGATCACAAAATATGATATATATACATACTATAACGGGAATAGGTGGGCTCGTTTCTATCGAACAGGTGAGAGATAAGTGGTAGGCGAAGCACCGTTTCCGGAGGACTTGGTTATTACCCGAGGAAGAGTAGAAATAATAATTAATGGTCAGACAGAGAGTATCGCTTTACCATATACCGATGTATGTACATAGATCATGTTTACACATATGATCTATGTAATTAGGAACACATGTACTCCATTGTCCTGTACAGTCTGTATATCTATATTTATACACTGTAGTATCTGGACATTAGAAGGAAGAACAAAAAAAAGTAGCAAATCGAATAAATACATATGGTCTTACATATGAGCATATATTCACATGGGTATGTACATAAGAAGTAGTAAGAGACGAGGGAGTGAGCAGCAAGTGAAAGTAAGCGCTTCGTAGTCAGCCACGCGCCCTGCTTACTTGCTCATACGTACACGCATAGTCGCACTATATAGATATAATATTAGAGCAATGCAGGCGTCATTAGAACTGTATCAGATCGCCGGAGTACCAGTACAGTAACGCAGGATACTTACGCGCGTGCGTGTTACGTTTCGAGAAGAGAGAATCGCGACTCTCGAGATCCCAAGAGGAAGTTGCAAAACTTTAAAACGTTACCAGGAATCACTGGTTATTCACTGTTTTTTTATATTTCATAGATTAATTTTTTTTAATCATTGAAAACCAGTTCGGCACTATAGGCGGGAAATTTGAAATGTTATACAAGACAGAGACGTTGTACGAGAATATTTTGATTTTATTTTGGTACGTGCTATATGTATCATTTAATTACCGTGTTACATGTGTTATTTAATAGTTATCTGTTTATTCGTATAAGATTAGATACTATCTTGTATCTATGATAATGATACTCAAGTCGATGATGACGATTTTGTTTATTTGTTATGTATCAGAATTTTGTAGAATACTCTCAAGGGGTCAGTATCTATTGTGAACTATTGTATTTAACGCGTTCAAGTATCGGTACTAGATACTAGCTGGTAGTAGCAAAAATAAATGACTACCGGAACACGAGTGGTTCTTGCCTAAAGGCACTGGCAGATCTCTTCAGATACAAACGCCCGGTTACGCCATGGAGTATCTACAGAGACTCAGATCCCCGGCAGCATGTCTTGCTCCTGGTCTCATGGTCAGATTGGTCCAGGTGATGCTGACGATAGCTACTGCCTTCCTCAAGGACGGGGAATCCAATAATATTTAAGACGATCGTCATGCCCATACAATACTATATCTATACTATATATTTTCAGGTATCAGTATATGTAAAGATAAACCAATTTTTCATTACCTTGTTACATACCCAAAGATGTCATCCAATCTGTCCTCAGTATCCTTCGTGACTGCTAGTACGTATCCAAGTACCAAAATGCTAATCAGATCACACTGCCCACTTCATTCCTGAAGTGGCGACTATTCCTGACTATCAAGTGGGATGAAGTTTTCCCAGCGACCACTCGTCGCTCCGCAATGGAGTTCGGTTCTTTTCTGTTACCGACGCCCGTACCACTCGGTGCTCAAGAAAACTGGAGCAAAGAGACTGTAATGGTGGTACAGGTCGACTCAAAGTTGATGATAATAGGTATGGCTTCCTGGTTTTAGAACCATAGAACAATTTTAAAATTTATATCTATAGCAAGTTAAACAAGATTTCTAGTTATATTTTTTTCTATAAAATTAAGTCACCAGACTCATTATGCTGGTTAGGAGTGAGTTTTACGAATTCATTTTACCAGTATCTGCCTTCGAATGGGGGAACCCCATAGGATTGGTCATCGGTACCAGGATGTTCGTATAATTCCAAAAACATGTTTTGGCTCTTTCACAATATCGAAAAACCGAAAAATCACTTGCGAAAGTACAAAACAAGTCTAGTGGCTATCCTTACGTGTTCTTCGATCTGATAATTCTCTGATTGGCAATTGCCACGGGCGACATTCTTCGCTTCTGGAGCAAATCCCGAGCACTCGTTGCAAACGCCGTCTCTCATCGTGTTTGGAATTTGCATTTAAACGCCTTTCTTACGTAAGAAGCGAGGCTAACGCGTCCAGGAAACGTTAATATAGAAATGACCAGACATTAAATATATATATATATATATGTATATTTCAATTCTCAAAAATGTCTTAATAATAATTAAACCATATTATAAATACACTATCATAGCATGATAACTATGAATATCATCCTGACGAAGAGACGGATACGATTAGCATAGTGGACCACCCATTGGTCGACCCTGGATCAGGCAGTCCCTCAACCTTATAATAACCAAGCGTTCATGTCGGATGCTCTACGTACATGGACCGCTCATGTATCCCATCGGTATATCTCGATTTATATCGATACCGATCCTGCATCGTCGTATCTATATTATATATATATGTATACCCATAGCCCCATCCATTCCTATCGAATTGTACGCCCTACGTGCCGTTGTCTTCCAGCAAACAATACGTGTAGGTGTCTTATATATATCTATGGGACGTTTCAAAAGAAACAGGGAAGGTCCAACGACTATCTAATAGAGGCGTGGAAGGAACTTCAAGGCGGAAAATGTTGATCGGGTATTATCAGTATTGCTGTACCAATAAACGATACCGATCGATACTCAATAGCGGTAATGTATAAATGTTTATAAATATATATATATGTATATATAATAAATATAAGGTGCTACTGACCGTGATTCGAAGGACGTTGAGAAACTCTCTCCATCTACCAATTATGAAAGGTGAAAAACGTCCGAAATGTCTGTTTTCGCGTGCCAGAAGAATTGCGCATGCGCAATAGATACGCTACTTGCCAATGGCGGGAATAGAGATGTAAAAAAAAATTCTTCACAAAAAGGATCCTTGGATCGGCATTTTCTGGCCGAGTACCTATCTTACCTATACCCACTGACGCTCGAACGTTTTCGTTCTTTATAATCTTGTCTCCCTCTTGATATTCAGTTTGTATTCGTGAAGCCATCCATTCTCTGTAACCGTTCGCGACACTGATTATTCGGGCAATCAAGTAAAACGGGGTCGTATGTCAGCGCGAACAAGGACGACGGACTGTGACGAATTTTCCATCTTATTCGTCGTGCTTTTTAGTACGAATCTTTATGCTAGGAAACTCGGTAATGGTAATGGCGTATGGAAAATATTTTAATTTTTGAAATGATTATGAATTTTGGTTTGGTTCTACAACAGATATTTGTCATTGTACGTGAAAGAATGGTTGCTAGGTAATACTGTATCTTTGTGGCGATAGAAAAGAATTTTTTTTACGCAACGTTCGTGTAAAATTCCTCTTGAGGATTACAAACTGGTGAAACCAAAGCGTCGCGTCGCTGAGCGTCGCTAAATCGCCAATCATCGATCATTGGATAATTGCGGTTTTCAATCACTCTCGATTCCGTAAATGCGGCTGATCGACAGTGTGATGATCAGGCTGAATAGTGTATGAAATAAAAAAAATAAAATAAAAGAAAATAAAAATAGTTCGCTTCTGTTGTACACAATGCTATTATAAAAAAAAAAGCATATATCTACTCGTGACCAATTACGCAAGAATTTTAATGTTTTTATTGCCAATACTGTCGCTCGCGTGGCCACAGTGATAAGTGAACGTCATCTCGACAGAATGTAGAGAAATTTGTCAATGTTAAAAATATCATTTTGTATTAGCCTATATTTAGTTCTTCGTTTTACTTTAA
>JARPRG010000127.1:261821-288708 GCA_031001745.1 Hartigia nigra | reverse complement strand
AGGCCAAAACTTTTTCATTTTTTTGTTTTGTTTTGAGAGTGATATTAATTTATTTCTTTTATTCTTATCTAGACAACTATGGGCCGGCAGTGCTTCTTCGCGATGTGTCTCGGAAAGCTATGGAGTCAAGATGGCGGGGAACATTTGTTATTTTATTCAATACCGTATCCGCGTGTTTGGTAAGATGGTAATCGCACGTAAAAACTGGATTCGCGTGAGAATTAATCGAGGAGATAAAATCAAATTATTTATTATGATTTTGTACAGGATTTTATTTCTTCTTCTTGTTTTTCAAAGGACCAGAGTCATTTTGTATACAGGATCGAAATGATTAATCATGGTAGAGCGGCGCCTTTTAATTTTAATGCAATGGATGCAATATATATATACACATATATATATATATATATTCTATAGTCACTAATATTGTTGATCATGCTGTATGTATCCAAGCTGCCTGTTATGTGTACCTTTAATTGCTGTCAAGGAAAATTCTGTGCAAGGTAAATATATATAAATAATGGTTGACCAAATATATAAATAATAGTTGTACATAAGTAAGGTATGTATTTATATATATATATGGTTTTGCACGTTCGAGCATTGTACAAGCGACACCGTTATAAAAATTTAACGGATCGGTGGCCTCTCCCATATACACAGCACTGCAGTACCTAACTGCGTGTCATCGACTGTCGTGTCCTTATGCTAGATTTCTAAAATCGCAAAAAAATCTACCTGAGCCGGGTCGACGGCTTGTCTCAGGGCTGTATAATGCGATGGTGCAACGCCGACTAATTCGAGTCCTTGAACGAGAGAAAACGTCTTAGGCTTTACGTCGCTTTTCTGTTCTTATTGCGAATTGCGTTTAATTATAACAATAGCAAGATTATATAGCGCAAAGATCTTCGCTGGATGTTACAGTTGGAAGGACCGTCAAACGAAGACTCGTAAAACGGAGACCTCGAGCTTACCACACATACAGATCAGCGGGAAGATATTTTTTAAACGCCTTATACGTAGAAAAGTTGTCTGGTTATTTACGGATTTATGTACTTAGATTAACAAGTAAGAAGATTTGATGGACCATTCAAGGATTTTCTTCCCATTCTAAGAAACTATCGTCCTGAAGACTTGTCAATGTCCTAGGACATTGGAATGCTTACCAAGAATATCCTGTCCCCTTTGTAATTAGTTTCCTGTTATCTATATATTTTTCTTATTTTTTTTTTTTTTAGATACAACACAGATGCATCGAATGTCCTTGCTGATCTTGTTTGATAGCTTCCTGAGAGAGTCAAGAGTCCTTGAAGTCGTTACACTCCCTAGTGGGACTTTTATTAAATTGTATCACGTCTTTGATTTATCCTGCGAAATTTTATTGTCATATTTCTAGGAATTCATTAAATAAAGCGTATAAGGATGTTTTATAAAAGGTTAATGGGATGCTGCGAATAGTCGAGGATTTACGAATCTTATGTGATCGGTGTGTTTTTACTGATCCTGTAGGTTTAAAATTATTCTAGATTATATTTAGTTCGTTCACACTGGGAATTCCTGATGTAGGATCAGTGTATGGGCGTGACGCTGGCACCCCGACGTCCAGCGTCGCTATCCTTTCCTTCTTCCTATGTAAGATCTGATTTCCATGTAATGTATGGGGTATCGGTTTTCGTAGATGCCTGTATAGCAATCTATTTCTATATTTACATTACACTGACAGTGCCTTGTGGTCTTTCTTCATGAACTATTGGTATCCCTGTGAAGAAGATTATACCGATCGTATATTTACCGATCGTACTTATCGATCATGTTGTTGTATTCGATTATCAATCTTTTGTTTTTCGATTAGATTTTCTCAAAGAACAATCTTATAAAGATGCGTAACGAGCTTTCATAGAAGATACAAATTTGCCGATTTTTAATTAATGTTTTTTTATACCGATTTTACTAGTTTCGATATCGTCGAGATGTTCAATCTTTGTAACCTTCTTGGTTCGTGCACACGTCCTTTACTTAGTGAGATCGGTATCGAATTTGGTATTTGACACACGAGACATCGGCTCGCCTTGAACGCCGAATACTATGATCGGTATCGAGATCGTTTATACTATATACTATTACGCTCTATCGACATCCTCGACTTTTGAGGGGATCATGCGTAATCTCAATTACTTCTAGGGACTTTCGAGAAGTTCGAAGGTTATAATCAGCGTGATTTTAATTATGACGAGTCACCTTACCGATCAAACGGTGACCGGTATTGGTGGACGTTTGCGAAATTAATTTTGCAATTGAATGAGAATAAGTGCTCTCGATAGTTCTGTGTAACCAAATATACAATACCGATCTCTACATAAATACCGATAAATAAATCGGTTAACCGATTGTTTTCTTCTTATTCCATTTAGGCCTAACGATTCTAACGATCGTTTACGTAGTTCAGGATCGGTAAGATCATCGGATTATACGATCGCTCGGGTGTGTACCAAGGCGTGCGCACCACACGTACAGAATTCGTTCTGCATGAAGCAAAGATACGGTGTAAGACGTTAGGTATATCGTATCTATGCTTGTGCAATAGTGAACGTATAGCGGATGTCAAACCGCGCCACATGTCGAGTCTAGGTACACCCCTGCACTCATATCTCTTCAGGTTGACACATTACAGTATGTACGGGGAACACGTGCTCGGTTCCTTAATCCGCAACAAGGAACTGCCTCGCAGAATAGTTTTGCATAGATAACGGTTAACAGTACTTGGTAAGAGAGGCTCCACTATCTCACGAGAATGGAATCTGCTGAATCTGCGAAACGGTGAATCGACTATCGTACATTAGTGCATGGATTCGTATCTCATAGCATGGATGGAATGCTGGCTGGTATGACATATCTTTTTTTTTTCTTCAAAAAATACCTAAGTTACGCATGCAAGGATTAGAGACTGGTAGATACTTGCACGATGGAATGCACTGTAGTTATTTAAAAAGTGCTGTTAAATTGATAGATCTCAATTTTGAAATTTTATTTGGCAAATAAATTTTTCAATGACTATATATATGTATGTAGCGTCCCTTGAATTGGTACCAGGAATTAAAGTATCGACACGGTAAATCTTTATCGGCCAGGGAATTACTCTTGACATAGAAAGAAGGGGGAGGAGGTGCTTAAAAAGTGATCATTAAAGAGAGAAAAAAAAAAAGAGAAACAGATCTATCTAGCATAATAGTAATATTTGACGGTTGCAGATCATGATCGACCTTCGCGCTGCTGGATCCAATCAGCATTGTACAGTATCTCAGGCGCTCACAGGGAGCGTTCGGTAGGTGGGACTTCGGTATTTGTAAATATTGGAACAAATCAACATCAACGCTGTCATTGTTGTTAGCTGACTTGCAACTTGCAGGTAAAACTGTCGGACTTTTATCCCCTGACCCGGATTTGTTGGCCAGGAAGAAAAACGCCTAATCGAGTCGCTATAAGCATCTGTTCTCATGCATTATATATGCGACAGGGCAATGCGGTATGCAAGGTACCATATACCCCCTTGCCCCTAGTTATTTTGTCTAATTCCCTAGACATGCATGTTCAAAGAGTAACTGTCTAGATTTTTTGTTATTTCATTAAACTTTTTTAAACTCTGCAAAAACCAGCTAATCTATTTTTTGTATTTTTTTTTTTTATAGGGGAATATATTGTTCTTGATTAGTTGGTTATTTATAAACGAAACTTTTTTTTTTCAAAATCAAAATGTCATGTTTTTTGTGTGGGAGTCTGCCGGGCAAAAAAGTAAATTTAATCATTGGACGTGTATAGCTATGAATGCACAGACACTGTAGGCCTGCAATGCTACGGAATGCGTAACGTAGAAAGTGCGAGATTGTATTTTGTAGAGCAACGTCAATCGAAGAGACACGACGCTTGCTCCGAACAGTCAGCAAAGTCTCTGAGCTCTCATTGGCTTAAATTATTTTTCATCTTTTTTTTCTAACGAGTTTCCGTGTAATCACTCGTGCAACAAATCGCATTGATGCAATTACGCCGCCATTATGAAATATCGGTCAGTGGTCAATCGAGAGTTTTCGTTGACACGGAACGTTTCGCGATATCGAAACATGCTTCTTGTATTTATACCTGTTAGTCTGCCTGGTTACCAGTCCTCTTTACTTATTTCACTCTGCATGTCCGACTACGCACGCGGCCACCTACTCGGTTGGATAATAAATGAATTATTGATCCAATGATCTCTTCATTAAAGTACTAAATTCAATTTATTAAGGAAGATCTCTCGCCTTTGAGACCACGAAAAAAAAAATTAAAAAAAAAACTATTTTTTCACATTTCCACACGAATTCCACTATTTAATTAGTCAGATAATCAACAGCCCGAAGCACATATCGCACACTTACAGATCATAATGTGAATTCGATTAATTTATATCCAGCAAGATAATGAGCTGCTATCCAAAAATCATAGTACCAAAAAGCAAAAAAGAAATATAAAAATTAAGAAGATTGATAAATTATCCATAGCCATACCGATAACCTCGAGAGAGCCTCGAAAGTGGCTGGATGAACAATTTTTTATTTCTACTCCCGACATATTAATTTTAACTGTCCCATATCCAGCATGTAATTATAAAACGTAACAGGCTACTTCGTACCCGCATAAATTTGTCTTATATCTACAAAATCTAAATCTATATAAAAAAAATAAATCTATATAAAAAAATTAATAAATAAACTTCCTCGTAATATATAAAATAAGCCGTGTCTACCTGCTCGCCAAAGTGGTCCATTTCTATAGGCAATTCCACCATTCTGACCATCTGTTTGGTACTAACGTAACGTCAGTTAAACAGTTTACGACGCAACGTTCGCCTAGGTAGTGAGTCGTAAGTCCGTAAAGGCCTGAGGCGTCCACGCGTTTCGCCTATAATTACACGAATCTTTTTATGCGGGTCCGCCTCGCGCTCACTTCACAAAATAGCACAAATATAACACGCCTTACTTCACTGATATTTTTTGATACCCCCACCGTCCCCGCCCCCTCCGCCCATCATCGCCACCTTCTTCTCTTCCTCATCAACCATTACCACAGACCTACACTTAGGTCCAGATACGCTGCTGGTACTCTACCTTCGCGTAAGTACCTACATATTAGTTATATAGAAACGTAAGAAATGAAAATTACTTGACGTCGCTGGACTGATCTCACTGTGGCGTGCAGGTTTTTGTCGAGCGAGAACAACCTGTTGGAAATGTTAGGTCAAGCCGAAACACCTGGAATTAAGTGATTAGGACGGCCCTGATGAGCATCCATTTTAATATGATATACAATAATTTGTATACGCTGAAAGTATGTTGTGTGTATATATATGTAACATGAAGATATTTTTTTATATAAAATTCTAAGTTGTATCTGCGTGATAGTAAGGGGGGGGGCATAGATAATGATTTTATAGTGAAAACAAAAAAAGTAATTTTATGACCATAGTATAAACTGTACTGCATATTTGACAGATGATTTTTTAATATTTTTAATCTCATCTGGACGTTCCTTGGGACATGTCCGCTGCCTAACAATTACGCCAGGTTCACCAGTGTATTTTAGCGTTACCGGCAAAACCTAAAGCGCGTAGACTTACATAAACGTTCGTAAAGATGAAAAAACTGGCCCTGCCGACCGTCACG
Source organism: Hartigia nigra (assembly GCA_031001745.1). Taxonomy (NCBI): domain Eukaryota; kingdom Metazoa; phylum Arthropoda; class Insecta; order Hymenoptera; family Cephidae; genus Hartigia; species Hartigia nigra. Next base: position 283,015 of record JARPRG010000127.1, on the reverse strand, counting down.
TTCAGGAAAGTGAAATTTACCAATAATATCAGAGCCGCACGAGGAGTCCGTTCGAGAGATCGTGATCGTCGTATACACAATTATTTTCATAAGGAGTGGCTCCTTTGAAGAGAAAATTAAGGAAAAAAAAAACTTGAAGAACAACACAATGCGTAATGATGAAGAAATGAAAACAAAATTTTTAAAGTTACTAGATATATGTATATATATATAAGATGGAAAAGGAGAGAAGTCTGTTCGACATCAAAAGACTACAGAACGGTCACGTTAAGTAATACAGATTTGCTCAATTTCGGATTCGATCAAGACTTCCCTCTACTTCTGTAGGAAGGACGAAGTTGCTGAAACATTAGAAACGTGGCTTAGGTATAAATAATAATTAAAAAAAAAACGAGACTGATAATCAAGCCGTTCCTATCCGTGTTCGAGTATCTAGAAATAGTAAGGAAAAATAAAAATCAATTGCGTATCAATAATTGCATTCGATCCTTATCGATCGCCTTGACTGGTCTGCATTAGAAAGATACCTTGCATGCTTATGTTGTTAGACAACTAGGTAAATACTGTTATATAGTATACGTACATAGGAACGTCCCTTTACCTTCTCTCCGTAAAATTCCAGACGTGTTCTTACATATGTATATAAGTGTCGTATACAGATATACAGTGATAATTCAAAGAACGGAAACGCTCTGATACTTTGAGATAATTTCATCTTAGTGGTACATTGCTTATGCACGCTCTGGAATGATAACGATCTGCATAAGGTGATGCCTAATCGGCCGTTAGTATTCATCGTGCCGTATAATAGACTCGTATTACATACACAGTGGATACCTACCTTCCTAGTCGGACCTGACTTAGCTTTCGTTTCGACTGGACCAGCTCGAGTCTTCCAGGCCTCCCTAAAGGACTTTTGCCACTTTTAACGACTACGTAATAAACCTAAGACTCGTAAGGTAATTGTGTAAAGAAGGAGCTAGAACGTCGTAAAGATATACGCTAGCTATTTAAATTTATGTGTAGTACAAGACACCATTTTCCTCCTGTATACCATAAGTTTGGACTTTTACTTGTATCGGGGTACTATCTGGGTGGTCTGGAATTCCAATAAAATATTTAAAAAAAAAACTCAATCCAAATTATACAGTATATTATTAATTCAAGTATAATGTATATGGTATACAAATTTTTTGGTACTTATTCAATTCGTTTATTACGATTCCTAATTTTTAAAAAATGTCGATGACAACATAAATGCGAATAACAATAAAAATGAAAAATATGGAAAATTATTCTTGCTGTATTTTATAGACTTAAGCGTGATCGTACGGTCATTAGCTTAACGGTTGATTGACATACGCTACCGTGAAGTCAGTCAGTCATCTATCCAATATCCATCCATCTGTCCATCCATATCCATCGAAGCTTAAGTCAAGTTTAGCAGAGTAGTTAGTAAGTTCGCCTTTCTATGTGGGTGGAGCCATTTACTTGCTACCGTCAGGGACATCACGTTTGCTTTCAGGCGCCCCTCAACGATCCACGCCCGATCACTCGACGATCGCTCAGCGATCTCCTTATTACGTGAGCGAAACCTATAGCGGCTCGATGAAAACGAGAGCGAAACGCCCGGGCCGCGATTAAGATGATGTCGCAGATTTCTTTCCAATGGGGCAATCGACGCGTTGCCAGAGCGACGCGATCTTGATCGTCACAAAAGGAGGTCAACGGCGTCGGGCCCAAAATCATGGGACTGATCAGACCGACGAATCAAGGGAACGGGAGAACAAATGAATGAGGGACTGAAAGTCCCCTTTGGAGTTCTTGACAGGACGATGACAGGCTTGGTCCCATTTTTTCTTCGGCAGTACTTATACGTATGCTTGTATCTCCGATATTCTTCTTTCTCTGAATGAGCCGCATGGCGCTGGGTAATATTGGGCCTTATGATGCAGCTGCACTCCCTGCAATGCATATGGATCTGTAAAGAAGACGTAATGAGAAAGGTCAGAATTATGTCTTAATACTACGCTGATGATTTATTCTCATAAAAAGACCGGATACGTTGGGCCTTATTTTTCAAGTGATACGTGGATCCTGTCCAACGAGAAATCCCCAAGGATGTCCACTGGGCGGTGGACGTCGCTACGAAGAATGTCCACGACGCTGAAGCCGTTCCGGATTTGGTTCGCCGAATTTCTCTCGCCCGAAGCCTAGTCCGTGACTTCTACGTCGTTCGGTCCCCCCCTCCCTCCCCCCACCATGCCAAAGTGGGCCATATCGGGCCCCGATAGAGGATAAGAAAATCCAAGTCGATCAGTCAGTAGCGTGTGGGTGATTGGCGTCGATGAGATGTCCTCGGATAAATACAAAAAAGAAGAAGAAAAAACGAAGAAGAAAAAGATGATCGATCGATGGGACCCAAAGATCGGCACGTGCCACTCCTAGTTGAACATATGGATGTATTCACTGTAATATTTCTGATGATAGTGCTGAGATTCTGTTGCGTAATTGTCAAAACTATAGCCGATTTGATCAATCGATCTGACAAACAAAAGTCAACCAGATAATTCAACTGCCTTTCCATAAGCAAGTCTCTAGTTATCTAGGTCGTTAGATAATTTTTATATTTCATTTCGTCCCACAAGATCGCAGATTGTCAGGCATATTCGTGAGGCTTCTTCAGACGCTTAGGTAGCTATCGGTCTTACTTGGTTGACCTCTTCATGTATCGAGAAACGCCAAGGGTCAACGGTGTCAAATCGTGGCTCGGTTTGCCTGCCTGACTGCCTGAATGCTTGACTAGGTACTTGAATGCTTGACTCTACAGAGGCCAAAAGGGTGCCGGTGTCTATCGGTAAGAAGTCGCTTACATTGCCTATAGGTATATAATAAAGACTATATATTCCAAAGGGGTCAATTCGTACGGGCGGCATGACGGCTTTGAGCCGTTCGATCGGTTGGCCGATCGTGATCTGCGGAAGCCCAAATCCATCGTACCGACAGTCCCTGCCCACTGTGGAAAGAGAAATCCACGGATTTATATTTCTTTTTACGTTTTTACGCAGCTCTCGTGACTCCCGTTAACACGGCCGAGAACTGATGAATAGGCCGTGGCCATTATGTCCAAGGTACTAGAAAAACCTCCAGCAAAAGGATTCCTCAATAGTGTCCTTATTGTTAACAGAAAGGATTCTCGTTAAAAAAGATACCGAATTCTCATCCTATACCGAACACACCTGTTACGCCTCTTATGTTATTCACGTATTTGCAGGCGTCTTTAAGCGCAAAATGAAAAAATAAAATAGATCAAAATTTCATTTCATCAATGGCTACTTTCTAGAAACACGTAAGTACGTACCTATACCTAACCTAAGCAACGTACCTACGATCTAAACATCCTATAGCGATAACCCTATTCGTCATACTCTAATCGTACCTCCTATACAGTCAGATGTAGCTAATACTGATATAAAGAAATTCCTTGATAACAGAACCGTGAGAAACTTAATGCTTCCACATACGTTCCCGACAAGTATACACACATGCGTGTACCGTCTTTCTTATTGGCGGATGAAAATCGGTACTTTGAAAGCACTGTAAGTGCCCATAGATTCTTTGGCTGTACCTAGCTAAACCCGAGATCTGCATAGGCTACGGGTTGGCGCTATCGAGACGCTATTTTAGAATACAGTTAGGTAGAGTCAGACGTAGCAAGAGAGGGCACGAGTCTGATATGTATCCAATGCACGAGAGTGTAAAAGGTGCAAATAGAGCGGACGAAGTAGGTAGAGTATCGTAGTGGTAAGACAGTAAGACTGCCAGCAATAAGGAGCAACGAGTAAAGGAGTAAAGGAACAAAGTAGTCGAAGCACTAACTCTTACGGTATCGGTTCAGGCCTATCAGTGCTTCCCCGTGTGCCACGCCTTGCAGCCACACGACAATGCAATGCAATGCTTATATGCAACGCAAGACATGCAATGCAACCTATCAAAGTCCTACGGCCCTCGGGCTGTCGTGCTCGCACTTCACGCTTCGACCTGATGCATGGCATATATGTGCAATTCAGGACTTGCATCGGTGCAACCAGGCGATGCAGGTACCTACCTTACCTTTCTTCGCGTACCGGACTGCTTCACTTGCATACCGGGAAAGATCTTGGATATAAGTACGTACATGCGAAATGTGCATTTAGAACCGTGTGCAATCGTGCATTCTTTAAGGTTCGTTATTGCTACACGTAAACTCAGTGCACAGTGCGCAGTGCGCAGTGCTTCAATGGGGAATGTTATTACGATATTATTGAACTTTTGGTGCATTCTGGCTAATTTTGAATTGTCATTTTTTTTAGGTTATACTGTTTTAATTGTAATGCTGGTTTTTAGGTCTGATTCTATGAATTTGGTTAATGGTTGCAATGTTTGATGAGCATGCACTAATTTATGGAGAATGCATTCCTACTGCAACCTTGTACGATTATTCTGAATCACGTGTATGTGTGGGTTGTCGAGTGCATGCTGTATTTAAGGTACATACATTAGGTACCTGTCTACGAGCTATGAGAATGAATCCGTTAGCTTAAAGCACTGTATTCATATCTCGCTTTGCGCGTATGCAATGCAGTGAATGCTCGATTTGTAATTGAGTCCTATGTAATCGTCTAGCTGATGATTACAGTACTTCATAAGTTCATAAAGTGCCTGACTACTTCAATCCACTCGTTAACCAGTGGCACCAACGAAACTATATTTAAACTCATAAAGGCTTATTCTCAATCGAAGATAAAGGAATGCGATGCTTTGATGTTTTCTCAGAGATACATAATTGTCCTATTTAATTATTTATCTCTACAAGTTCCATATGTATTTCACATCATCATTTGCACTGTAATTGCTCAATTACATTTATAGCATCGAAGGTCGACATTGCAATTTAATCGAACCCCAAGCGCATTGCTTCGCACGTAATAATTAACATAGAACTCGATCATAAATATTTGTTTTAATCAATAACATAGCATCCTATATCACAGCATGGAATTTGTTGTTATTAAAATTTTTGTATTTTTTTGTATGTCTTTTACATTTTCTTCTCGCGATCATTATCCTCCTTATCTTGCCTGTTAATAATACAGCAATGTATCTCAAAAACTCACTCCTTTTGTCGACCATTCAATATGCATAACCGGTAAGAAAAATTCTATAAAACTTTCTCAAACAAAACATTGTGTACCCATTGGAAAATGAAAGTTTAACGGGATAAATTATTGAGACGTCAGGACAGGGTGCCGTGAGCGAACAATGTAGCGGCGTCGTTAAGAGAAGCAATAAAGCGACGAAGTGGGTGAGGCGATAAAGACTCGTTGACGCGTACGAAGTACTACGCTAGTAGATATCCCGGTGGAGCACATAGCCAACAGCATCCGTATTACAAGATCCGTAACAATAACAAAATTCACTTCCGCCCATAGTTAGGTAAAATATTCACTCGTAAAAAAAAAATTAATACACAAAAGCACTGTAAAAGAAAAAGTCAATAATTTCTTCAAAGCATCTCCAAGAACATTCTACCAGGACGCCGTTTTCTTTAAGATTCATAATCTTCACGATCTTTATCTACCTGCGGATATTCTTTGAATTCTCATATGATATGATATTATCCTTTATACATGGGATGCGTATATAGATTCATACATTATCCGCCCATGGAAAACCATTTACACGTTTAGTATACGGACGTACGTGCATATACGTACTTCTTCAGTGCTTATACGATGGTGGCTACGCGTAAGAATATATGCCTACGCAATTCAGTGCTTCTTAAGGGTTGGCAATGTATTAGCTGTGAATTCAACCTACTACCCACGAGTTCACTCGGTTGGTACTTATATTCTGCATACGGGAGAATCTTGCGACTGGAAATTTATAGTTCAAATGCAGAGATAGATCTCGCATTCATCATAACAATGATTTAGAGTTCCGCCATGATATATTCTACCACGGTCGAACGTGGGTGTCGGAGCCATCTTGTATTCTCAGTGATAACTATATATTTTCATTACATTGCTGCAGCTGCATCTTGACGTATTTACGAAAAAAAGAAATAATAATCATAAGATCACAATACTTTTAGTACTTTACACGTATGACTAACGAATGTACGTATGAGCATAAACGCATGTCTTCTTATCTATAACGTAAGTATGAGCCAAGACATAACATTCTATACGTAAGATGTATGCAGAATTAAGTAGAGTTTCGCATGTGTAGATATGTGAACTCTTGTGAGTAGACTTGCAAAAAATAGTCTACGCCGTCTAAGGACGTTGTACGTAAAGCCAGTGGAATGTCACATTGATTTTATTCCCCCGTAACAGTAATTTCGTGAATGATATTTTTCCTACAAAAATTCTTTAATTACACATAATCGATCCCGGTATCGTCAACTTAAGTGGTTTAATTATTTGATGGGACACATCCTCAACCTTAAAAATTCAAGCACGAATGAATATGAACGCGTAGGCCGAACAAAAGGTACAAGGGGTTACGACAGCAGTGTTTTGAAACAAGGTGAACGATTGCGCAACGGAGTGATGATTTCACAGAGTAATGGCCTTGTAACGGTGCAGGTCAAAAGGCGAGGCAGAAGACGTCTCGAAGACGTACCCTGGTATGGATGCAGGGTCGAATGATTAAAAGTCATTGAAAATAAAAGAAGATACGAACTATCACGGTAGTCGGATTTAATTTTGAATTCGGGAATCATAACTAATGGACGTTAAGCTACTAATGGCGTGGGTAGATGGCACTACTGACGTTTTACGTTGTTCTTCCGCTACGTGACTGACGAACAGGAATGACGGATGACAAGACGCTATCCTATAATCCGTCCAGTGTATTTGGGTCTCTTGGGAATATACTAGGCGCCGATTTGATAGACGACCAAGGTACTTATACATGTATATTCTCTTATTCTCTATTATTTGTATCCATAGTGGCGATTAGCGTCGCTCTAAGACTGCGTCGGGACGCCCGGTGCAACCGGTCCTATCCTATGTCGTACAATAAGAACGACCGTTAGTCCCCTCGAACGGAACTCACTGACAAACAGAGTTAATAAGCAATATCTAGTAGCCGAACTGCCGTTACCGATACTAGTATGCAGTGCTAGTACGCTACTAGTATTAGTAGGCTGGTAGTATGCTGCAACATAATAGCCCGTGTAATGATCGAACCTCGTTTGAGTTGGGTTGGTTAGTTTCAGTAATACGCAATCCGTAACTTTAATACAGTACAGAAACCTAGTTACTTTATTTGTATGTCAACAAAAATATTATCCATTGTAAGGAACAATGGCGTTATATTCTTTTACATCAACATCACTTTCCCGCTTATAAAATCCAATATCTCATCGTCCGTAACAATATTATTTTTTGTTTTCTTCAAAATATCATTTACCACGACCAGACAAATTTACTAATTGACTAATTTTGTAAAAAATTTTTCACGCGAACTAGTTGAATGTAACCTAACCAAGAGGACCTTATAAAAAGTTTAAATCGCCGACAGCAAGCACAGTAGGCTTAAAGCTCGATTAAAAATTACATAATAATTTCTTTGCCATTCTTGACTTTGCAACCCCTGGCTAAAGACAATGAAACTTAATTTAATTGTTCATCATTAACAAAAAATCGGTATATATTATTTTGATAAGGTCTAATCAACAATTCGTTTATTCCAGTAGAAATTTGAGTGCCACTGTAATGGAGGGTCGCGGATCGCGAAGTGAGCGCGAGGTCCAGTGATAGTATATATATACGTGTCTATATATATATACATATTATGTACTATACGTATAGAGAGGTAAAGGAGCGATGCGGATGGCAGGAGTGAAAGGCCCACGCCCATGCCTCAGGCTTCTCGGCAAGGGCGACTGGCCCCTCCGTACTCAACAGGCCCAGACAGTTACATTCACAATCAAGAATTGCTTCGATATACATACAAATTTCTGGTGCACCAAACAGCGATGTTAAACACTCTCGACGCCTCTACCTATATACTCTTCAACTACCTACCACACGTCTCCTTCAGGAACGCACCACTCTCCATGAAACGGAGTACATACTGAAAGTGGCATACTCTCGGAATCGAGAGTCTCTTCGGTCTCCTGGGATAAGAAATAACGATAAGCAAAAAAACTATCTTGATGATGATTTCTGGATACGCTATATTAGTATCAGACCATTGGGAATTGAGTTCTGACGTATCACGAGGATATGAGGATGATGTTGTGGTGGTAACCAAATCATTTGCATATACAGGAATTTTTATTGCGGATCAATGTGATCGATATCATCCTCTACAGAAGTTATACTTGATCCAATTGTGCTGACGTCGATGATCTCTGGGAAGGCCACTTCTTGGGAATGATCCCGATAGCGATCCATTGGATGGTATGGATATATATATATATATATATATATATCCATACCATATATATATATATAGTAATCTCTAGGTATTTATATCTGGTCTATTCACAGTAGACGCATTGCGTACCTTCCATCCAAGTCTCCTTGATGGCTGGAGGCGTCGCGCGTCAGACTCCAGTTGAGCCGAGGTGCTACAGATCACGGATGAGTGGGTGGAGCCACCACTCCATTGCTCAACGAGATGTCCTCGAGTTATCGCGATAAGAAAGGCCATCCTAAGGACACACCTCACCTCCGGATATCTAGCTCCGCGTTCCCGATAACCATCGACATCGACGCTTACTTCAGTGCATCTCCAAATCCTGGCTACCAAGTCTTTTTGGTGAACATAATAGACCAGCTTTTCTGTATGTAAAAGTATGGGTTATCGGTTAGCCAATCGTAAAAAGTTCCCAAGTGGCAATTGATACATGATTTTTTTTTAGTACTGCTCGCAATTTTTGGTCCATTGTACAAGATTTTCTGAAGTTGAATTGCGTCGAGATGGATTCATCCGGTGGGCTTAAAATGTCCGATTTTTTCTTATACGTCCATTGACGGATAGTCGACCTCTATGGTGTTGTTATGCTCCATTGAAATGGTATGTCCAATTGGTGTGGAGGTAATTGGTTTATATAGAAACGTATGACGGAATGAGGTATCCGTGATAGAAGATTGCAAATAGAACGGGCTGTTTTTTGTCATCAGGTCCGACCTCCGGATCAGCCCGGATTGTCATCGGAACACAGTGCCATCCATGTAAAATGAAAAACATGACTTTGGACTCGGATCGAGATTCACGTTACAAGGACATCATTTTTACGGAGCGAACGAGAAGGAGAGAAAAAGAAATAAGAGAATACGTCATACCTAGTAAGGTCTACCTGAGGTGGTTGGGACCTCAAGGAAAACACTGTCGGAGATCTCAAAACACATTACGAAGCTTTAGCACCGTAAAAGAGCTCGGAAAGATAGGACGACTGAAGCAGTGGGAAGGAAAGGAGGAAGGAAAGGAAAAATAAAAAATTATAAAAAATAACGAAGAAAGAAAGAGCTCGTTTCAGGGCTGGCAATTACGTAAAATTGGAGCAACGTCCTGTATTCCTTAACGGGAAATACGATTCTCTTGCTAAGGTCTCTGGTCTCGAGGTCTCAGGACACCCTACCTGTCAACAGGATAAAAGAAGAAAGAAAAAGGAGGAAAAAGAAAAGAAAGACAACAGCAACCCAAGCAAGTTGCTATGGAAATTCAAGACAGGCATTGATCTATTTGTACAGACACAATGATTCTGACCACGTGAAATCACCGAGGGAGAAAAAAGTAGAGAAGTCAATCATCTAAAGGAACGTCATCAGGATTGATCAATGATTAGAACCAGATTGAGTATTTCCCAAGAAAGTTTTGCGATGTCCACTAACATTTCTTTGTTTCCCCTACTCTTCTACGGCCCTTTTCAACAGTAAGCACTGCACACAGAATTCATGAAGCGAATGGATAAATAAGTTGATATCGAGATAGATGATTATCTCTTTGAATTGGAAGATCGTAAAACACAATTAATTAAACCTAACCGAAAATTAGATTAAAACTGTCTTGGCAACAAAGGCGAAAAGGCAACAAGAAACGGCAGAATCGTTGAAGCGCGCCAGATTATATCGGGTTTAGCGGGGCACGTTCCTACCTTTGGGTCCTTGATTCAAATCGAATGGTCGATTGTGATAGAGCCACCGGCTACACAAATCGCGAAACCACGTTGCGAATCGAAGATCAATTGCCGATTGCGCAACCATGGAAACGACGATCCAGTCCATTCCTTGATACCTTCTATGTACGGTCTTAGTATAATTACCAGATGGATCGGATAATCATCTTGTTATGTCACCCAAGTAAATTAGCTATTGGAATCGGTAAGATGGCGTTTCATAAAGACTCTTCTCGTTAAGCATAAAAAGATGGTAATTAAGTATAACAATGGATAATACTAAAGATCTTATTTTTTTTTTAACCTAACCTCCTGTAATGCCTTTCGATTCGTCCTTAATCTACATAAATTACTAGTCTCAGTATTGCCAACTGTTAGTCACTATTTACCGAACGGTCTTGCACTAACACGATCCTGGGATAAAAAAGATCGGTAAGGTATTCGCGCGAGAAAAAAGCAAACAATGTCACACGGTTTCCTTTTTCCTTACACGGCGCTACCGTCCAATTAGCGTGATCGATCGTACGTGGGTTTCGGGCGGGTTTCCATTGGCTCTTCCCGTTAGCGAGTTCGAATCGACGAAGGGAGCCAAGGAAGGGAAGTAAAAGTTGGACGTTGGTAGATAAGTATATAGGTTAGCTGGTAGGTAACTTCGATGGAGTAGATCGGAGTACGATTAGTTGGTAATTTCGCGGCTGGTATCGTTCACTTGAATATTCCCTGCTAGAAGTCAGTCAGTATTAGGTATTGGTACTTAAGTGTAGTTACTATATATATACATATTTAGACTGACTTAGCTAAACCAAGATGGCTAGTCTCAGTTCAGTTATCTTGCTTTAGCTTGGTTACATTAAGGTTTTAACTCTATAGAGGGAGACTGGCTGGATGGCTGGATGGCTGCCTAGCCTCGAAGCGATCCCAATGTCTAATCCGTACGGATGCCCCTGGGCTTAGAAAGGCGTGGTACACGAGCATGAAGCACGGAGGAGTGTCGTCATAGATGGACTGGATGATGTGCAGCTGTAGGTGGAATTTGGTGCGGGGACGTGTTATTAATTTTCGATTATTTTAATTGGCACCTGGCGACTACTTTAGGCATTACTTATTTCACTCATACGTACGAGCCATTACATATATGTAATGCACGCCATTTTCTACTAGTCTAGTATATATATATATATATATATATATCGGTTTGTTATATTAATTATTTTGCTCAATCGAAACACCGAGCGAAGACTAATTATTACGTAAAACTAATCAAAAAACACTCTCACGTGAATCCTTTAATTTTGTATAAAATAAAAAAGAGAAATTGCAAAGAAATTTGAAAAAATACGATAGCTCCTGCATCGACAAAAATTAATTCTGATCTTTCGTTCTCACGTCAGTTACCACGTTATTCGAAATCCTAATGACGGAATTGGTGGGAGGGTGGAAAGTCATGGCACAATCCTATCTAAGACAAACGAGCCATTACTAAGTGACTCTTTTTCTTCGGCATCTAGCGTTGACTAATCCAAGATAACTTTTACGCAATCAATAGCGACTACCAATCACTCCAGTTACTTTGTCTCAACAAACTACCATAGATTAAGGACTAAATTCTAAATTGTATATATATACATATAAAAAAAATCAAAAATACCTTCCATCCCCCATCCACCCCATTCTTCCCGTCCGATTCCTAGTCACCATTCTGTGTGGCTAAGAACTCTTCCACTTGCGTCTGGTATTAGCTAGGGACTTTTTCAACCCAGTGTACCCAATCGCAGCCCCTAGGGGTGTTGTTAGCATGTAACATCGGACAGACGGGACCGCGAATGCACAGGGATGTTGCCGATACGGTGACGACTCGTGATTGCCCCAAGAAGGGAAAGGTGTGGCACCACGGTGCAGTCATGTTGCTGATTTATAAGGCTAAATTCCTTTACCGCTTTGCGGCGCAATATACCTCTGCTCAATGCACAGCAACAGCCGCCTACACCACCTAAGTCCTAACATGATTCGATTTTGCATTAAGGTTTATGTGCCTCTGTCTGGCCTGTACAGTGCACACCCTACTTGGGTCTCTTAACTCTCGACCAAACCTTCTTATCTCAGGTGGATACCCATATTACGGTTTAACGGTTTTACCTATGGTTTATTGCACAATTTTACAAGCGAGTCAGTGATAGTCTATATTAGTTACTTATGGGTCATTTACGATAAAGTTTATAGTAATAAAAAGTACTCTTGCCTGCTCAAACGGACAGCTTTATCGGTCTCCTTTTTTTTTTTAATTGGTGAACTAGATGGTTAGCATTGCCGTGAAACGATAGGGGCATTTACAACGAGGCGTCGGTCGCTTGGCCGTTTAGCAGGGCTAATATTTCGGAACAATAACATGCGGCCTTGGATGTGATCGACATTAAGCTAAATAATGAATAGGTAGCTACGATCAAAGAGTTATCGTGTTGTTCGTGAGCGTGCCTATATTGCCTGTGTACAGCTAACTGGGGCGGAGTTTGGTTGCATCACTGTATACGTATAGTACTATACAATACTTACATTCTATACAGATCTCAGTTACTGGACTGTACCACTATTAGTAGCTGACCGTGTTAAACCCTCTTCACTTAGCTATAACATAATTTCAGTCAACAAGGCGATTCGCCTTAATGCTGGAATCACAACAACGTTGAATGATAATCATCAAACAACCATTGCAATTAATTGATATCTAAATGAATTAAAAAATTGTTAAATAATACAACAATAAACTTCAGCAACGTTAATAGAAAAAATATTCCAAGTGTTTCAAAAAAAAGTACCAGACTTTCTTGAAGTACCAAACGTTATGTTATTTAGAGAGTATGGAGTGCTTTATGGTCACCGTGACTCCCTATAAGTGTGCGGAAATTCTCCATTGCTCTGCAAGCCGCACTATCGTATCGTATACATTGCTTACGAATACTACGGTGCCGCGAAGCGTTATCTGAGGATCGGTGTGTCACGCAGTAGGCGGACTTTCTACACACATGCTAAGATCTTGTTGCGTACCGGCACTCTCTGATATACAAGAGGAACAACGCTCTGAGATAGGTTGTGCGTTGTATCTATATAAGCGTGTAGATATATATTACATATGTAGTACATACATACCATACGACTTGGATTCACATGCGTGACCCTTTCCGCGCCATTGTGATTCACAGCCGTTCTAAAAGCGAATGTCGAGTGATCTGCATAATTCGTATGTTATATAATGCGTTACAGTATACGCGTATTAACATTCGCCAAGGAGTCATACATGTGATCTTCCTGGACCGTCAGGATCATCCAGTTTGTACTGCGTCTTAAATACGATGCAAAAGATACTAAAAGCGGCGGAAGATGTATACAAGAAAAACATACGTAACTAAGGTCATCTAGACTGAGCAGAAAATTGCATCTGGTGCAGCCTCTGTTTTCGAGGGTAACCAGGACCACTTCTGGGTTCCATTCCATCATCCAGTGTTAGGGACCCTGACCTACTGATCCGAATACCTAGACATCCTTAACGTCCGCCATACGATTCTTACAAGAAAGTTCCTGGAAGACTCATAAGATCTTTTTGAGGTTAAGTAATAATATATTTTTTTTTCATATTTTTGGAGATCATCAAAAATTGTATGAAATTTGTTATTGATTAAAAATATATTTTTTCAATTATTTTAAGTCTGTCTTTCAAAATACAGTACACTCCGTGTAACGGTCTTATCTAAGAGAGAGAGAGGACCGCGGATTTTCCAGGACGTCTATGGAGTTATCCTGATAACCTGGTACATGAGAGCACACACGACACGACGCCATACTTAAACCCGGAGAAACGTAGCGAACAGAACGGATCCGGATCGTTCGCGGAGGCTGACAGTCACGTTGCTGCCGGCTGCGGGAGCAGCTTTCTGCCGTGACACGCCCTGCCTTGATAACACCCACACCACGAAAGATAACACGGTATCAGTATTAATAGACGTGCGTCCCGGCGCTTTCGCAATGCGCTCTATGCCAGCTACGATCTAATGCGCTGCGTGCACTGGAGAACAGGACATGGAAAACCCGATTGGCTCCAGCAGGAGAGCGTGATCTATGGTGGACTCGGCTTTATCCGGCAGTGGTGCTTAACGATAATTATCAATTACATGTCACTGCTCTCGTTGCTTCAATTAGACTTTGAGATCTCTGCCGGCTGATTCGTCACACTCTTTTACTACTACTTCTTCTTCCTCTTTTTTTCCAGTGGCTTTTTCAAGCTTGTTTCTTTTTTTTTTCTTTTTTTTTTTCTTTTTTCCGACCTATGAATCAGGGACAGCGCCTTCCCTCCTATACGACTTTTTACGGATACTTGCACTTGCATAACGATGAATTCGTTATTTCCTTGTACTTTACCGGCAAAGGAGTTTAATCCGAATAACGATCTGGTATCGCAATATTCTCGATATTCTGTGTCCGATCTGTTTGCGTAATGTACTACTTTCCGGAAGAGTGTCTGACGATGCTCTGAATAATTTTTTTGTGACTTTTTTTGGATGATTTCAGGAGGCTTCAGTGTGAGGTAGGATGAATCGTGGACGGTATGGCGACTGTCTTGGGAAGTTGTAACGGTTGCTAGATACTCAGACAGGAGGCGGCGTCTCCATCAGTCATAGTTCAGAGTTCGAATCGCAGTTGGCTAACATAGCCACTGGGAATCGCACGTTCCAGAAACATTCCGAGCGCTTACTTCGGTGAGTTAACTTCAGCCACTTTATGATTAGCATTATGATTACAAGGGTTAACACAATTCCGGATGAAGATTCCCTTCTCATTCAGTCGGATGGATTTTTTTCTCTTAAACTCTTTGAACTGGTACCTCGTGACCGGGGCCCAACCCTTCAATTGTCACTGGGATGAGGTCACGTAGCAAAACTCGTGGAACCCGCTGTTAGTCACGCTCGTTAACTGGCCAAGTTGAGTCGAGGCGTTTCGTTGGCAAAGGTCCTGAGATCTTCCGCCAAAAAGTGAGACGAATAAAAAGACAGATAAAAGTAAAGACCGTATACCGCGGGACCGATGTCATAGGTCACACCGTCTAAATCTCTCGAAAGTACATAACCTTCCGCGTTTACGTGAAATTCCAGGTCTCCGGGAGAGTTCCAATTTCTTGAGTTTCACAGTTGGAAATTTTAGGTATACAAGTACCCATTACGTTCCGTAACAAAGAAAGATTGCTGGCCCAGCATCTCATGCCGGAGATTGCGATACGTCTGTCTCTCTCGCACTCATGCAATTGCACATAATCCAGCAACAACAAAATCTTGTTTAATAACTACTCTTAAAAATCAATAAACCAAAATTCACTAACCGCAATTAAATCTAATGAAATATAACCATTTAATGTCTGACTAAACTACGTCTAAGAAAAACTATGTCAATTCTACAGCTTATCTTTTCACTACTTCTTTACCTTTTTCATCAATTTACCTAAAACACGTAAATTGCACCCACTCTAAGTTTCCAGTATAAAAATTTATTTTATATCGTATTCTCACCCTACTCAGTCTTCTCTGTCGTCTATCGCAAATAACAATAACGTTACAACATGTGCATAAAGCCTAAAGGCCAGCGTCGCCCATAAAATGGTAGGACGACAAGTGTGTGCTCGACTTCCCCATGTCGGGGAAGTCGACCGCATTGACGGAACCAGATGGGATACGTAGTGGCTGTTTAGTATGCGCGGCAAAGTCTCTGGCGATCCGGACAGCAAGTACGTAGGCAGATAATGAGAGATATACGAGGATGTAAATGATATACTAATGCAGGAAATGCCCTCTACGGTCCTATGCATCATCCGTCCAGGTGTCAGCTACGTGGTGCCATAGCATTGTGTGTCACGTCGATGTCACGCGTGCTCAAGTGGATGGTTATAAGTAGGAACAGTCATTTGGAGGAAATCGATCCTGACCTTATAAACAGCCTACGCGTCCCAATAAAGAGCGATAATATTAACCCATAAAAAACAAAAAATCATCCAGCACAAGATCACAATAAAAGCGATAGTTCGTCAATTTATAGTATACAATAGAATGATAGCTACCGTGTGACTATTATGGGATAGATTAGAATGAAAAATAGAAATCGTGAGGATCGGTATAAGTGATCGTTACTAGGAAGGATCATCATCAGGGCGTGACGGTCGTAAGATCATGGAGACCCTTTTCATAGTTGGTTGAATAAGATTTCTAAAGTGAAGAAATTAAAGGTACAGAACAATGGCTATTGATTCGGTGTGAATAAGATATTCGAGCATCCATATCTTATACAGTCTGTACAGTTGCTAATGGTAAAGTATAGCTATCCATTTTCACGTTTAACAGGGAAATATCAAGTGGCGGCAATTTCAAAGAGATTTCTACAACGAGCTCCAACGGCCGCCTTTGATTACCCATAAATTGTACGAAACGCATTTCGAATTCACAAAGTTCTCACCAGGACGACCGGTTGAGCAAACGTTGAAGAATTTAAGCCAGCAATGGTGCCAACTTTAAGACACGTTAATCATCGAATCCCTTGATGGTGGCACGTGCTTCCAATCTTACTCGAAGAAACTTTCCTAGTATATTTTGACTATATAAAGATTACGTAGTGACGCATAATTAACCCTAAATACAGGTATCTATTTCATCGGCATTGGATTGACCTAATCATGCATATACATATATGTAGTTTAATTTTCGACCAGACAGTTATCCCCATAGCCAATAAATAATACCATTTAAAGGCGTTCGAATTTCAAGTTCTCCTCGTTAGAAACACCAAGGCGCCATTATGGCGGAAGAAAGCGAACGGCAGTCGGGCAATCGCTCCAAGTCCGTGAACATCGTTCCAATTAACGATCCACGAATTAACAAATAAATCTCAGTGAAAACGGGCGGCGCGACGTTTAAAGGCGTCCAAAGCGCCGATGTCCCAGTTTTAATCCAGAATTTAAAACAGTCGAGGGAACCGCCTTGTCCGTAGCAATATACATAAAATCGATTCGCAGTAACTTTTGTACAATATTATAAAATCTACTAAAATTCCCTAAAATATCCCTATGGCAATTTTAACCAACGTCGTTGAACTTACTAGAAACAAAAGTCTCGTCGAAACCCTAAAATTACCACTGAAGCATTCTTAAATGTAAATTCTGATCTTCTGCTCCATCGTTCATCCAGCATCCCAGAGCGAACAGAGAGTCTTGCATCTCCTAGCTGATCCTAGAGCGGAGTGAATAGTAGGGCGGGGTGGCTCTACTGAACCAGGGCCTAGATCGGTCGGCAGGGTAGGGAGACTTAGAAAGTGAAACTGAAAACGCCAAGTCGGATGCTAGAGGACCCCACCCTGGCGTGGTCTACTAACACATCCTCGTAAAGACGTCCGACAAGGACTAGGATAGACTCCGTAGCAATGGCGGGAGAAGGCTTGGACGGAATCCTTAAGTGGAGCAAAAATTCTTGGGCAGCCAGTTAAGAAAAATTTTCGGTCCCCTACTATACATGATACATTAATATGCTATAGTTAATAAATATGACTGTATAAATTACGGTACAGTATGATCTTATATATCTATATATTCAATACGTATAGAAATACCATCTACACGAAGTTACTCGCCGACGCGGGAAGGGGCCTTAGAAAGTAAAATTGAAGACGACATACGAGATGCAGTCAGGGCCCCACCCTCTGCAGAGTTGTGTCCCAGTGGAGTCAACGATCACGTAGGAAGAGAGGATCTTTTAAGTGGAGCAGATGAAACCTGAAAGGATTTCATCTCAGGGCGAGTCTTGTGTATATAAATACATATATAACGTAGAAGGCATATAGCTAAGCGAGTTATCTTCTGAGCTCGAGTCATCACGACGGAAATGGGAAGAAACTGCGAAACCTGGTCCTTTATGGAGATGGAACAAGATCCACACTTGTTATACGTTTCGCAGGTGTTGATAGAAATGGTGTGTAATCGTTGCAAAGAACACCTGCATACAATTTTGTAAATAATAGAAAATAAGAATTTTTTCTTTTTATCTGTCAATATTTCAAGTCCATACTACTGCAACAGCAACTGTAACGATTTCTTCTGTTATCAGGCACCAACATTTTATATCCTTATCCCGTAGGTAGGCAAATGGTTGGGATGCTGCGTCCCATAAATGGAATGCTACAGTAGTATAACATATCAGGACTAAGCATCTAAGGCCCCATACCTACTCCTCACATACCACCCGGCGTGTCTTACACGTGTGGGAAGAATGTGGAATCGCGAATGGAATGAGGCAACCTGAGATACCATATATACACTAGGAACACTTATAGAAGCTTCAGGATGCTATATGGTTCTGTGGCATAATACGGTCTGTTGTGGTATAACAAAACGTTGCAAATGACTCCTGGGTAATCTTTGCCATTATGTTATTACCAAGAACTCATGTCTAAGGTGTCTAGACGACACGGACGTAATCTACTGAACGGACAATCGTTTGAACTACTAGACCGATCCAATAGAGACGTCCTTTGTCAATCAGAAATCAACGAATCATGGTAAACGTCCTATAGTGTATATGATATTAATTTATAGATTACATTATATATATATATATATATATATTGAAGTCTAGTTTCACTCATAATACCCTTGCTAAATTTTATTGACCAATGAATCCAGAAATCTGCCCACTGCCCTAGTTACTTGGATAGTTACCAAACATAATCAAGATTAGGCGTGCTTCTCGTTACCGTGGGTGGTACCTGGTCCATCGTGGTCTTATGCTATTACGCCATAAGCCAGATCGATTCAAGGCCCCTCGGGCTTGACAGCCTCTGGATATAAGAGATATTATTCTATACGCCAAGTGACAAGTCACGTTTACTTGGGTATAGTTATCACAAATATAAATGCCAAAAAAATGATTGTCAAAATAAAAGTACCAGTAGTTTTGGAATCTGTCGATATCCGATCTCGTAAATTTCTTTTTTTTTTCGTCCAGGTGAAACTTTTTTAATTCGGCGTAATAAAGGAGATTAGATTTTTTCTAAGAATCTTGAGGATGACGATTTACACTGACATTGACAATCAACGTGGACGTCATCTTATTTGAAGTTCAAAGTCGATCATCCGCGCACCTGCGACACCGTCCTCGGGCACCTGCCAAAGCGGAGAACGGATGCTGCGTACGCACGAACCGCGATCAGGAATTTCTTGAACCGATCTCAGATGGAATCTCGTCCATGGGAAAGACTGGCTTCGTCACCTCGTGGTCCATATTAGCATGACTTTGACGTGTGCTTCCACGATTATTAAGTGTCTACTCGAGGTTATTCTTTCAGAAGTCCTCGTGGACGAGGATAGTTTCCCAGCTCGGTTCAATAGTTAAACTTTTATGTTGTCAGTATTCAAGATATATATATATATATATGTATATATCACCACTTCGAAGTCCGTCTAGAAATTCCGTAATCAATGTTTAAGATATTTAGGTTAAAATGACGCAAGCGCCATGACGCTCCAGACAAAGAAGTCTCATCAGTAATGGCGAGCAAACGAACTCCATCGAATGCCAGAGCTATCGACGCCGTTAAAATAAGATTTAAGACTGTCTAGTTGCTATAATCATTGAAACTGGATTTGATTGGTCGAACGAAAAATTGATTGGAACTAGGTCCCTCTTATTCCCGTGATGGAAATGCCAGAGAACCATGAGACCCGCTGAGGGATCTCTTGGGCTGGCATCATTGGGGCATCGATAGAAGTTGCTATTACGTGTCCAGGATTGGCACATCATGATTTAAGGATTTTAATGCCAGACGGACACTTTTATTCATGGATGACGATAGAGACTGATCTGTTAACGCTTTTGAGACTGACTACCGTTCCGTAATCATTTCCCGCAACTGTACTGCGCTGTCGACTCTCGCTCGGTAAAAATAATGACAGCCTGCGTGGCTGTCATTCACGCGTGACCGATGACAATCGAGAAGAGTTGGCGCAGGCGCCTTGTAAAATACCTAATGAAAGTCATCGTGTCATTGCAATCGATTAAATGAGAACGGATCTTCCCTTTTTCGCAATGCGCCGCCCACCATACAGGTCATATTAACGTATACACAGAGTAGGGAGGGAAAAGAAACGTAAAAATAATATAAAAAAAAAATGAGGTAAAGCCTCGAAAAGGAAACGATCAGTTTTCGAGAGCGAATCTAAAGGGATCGTTCCGGGATGGAGAGTGTCGTACCCATCCGGCGTCCCTCCAGTTCTCAAGGAAGCCAAAGAACAAATGCGTCACGTTTCACTGTCTACAATTTCAGTAAACCCAGGTGAATCGAATGATCTTTATTGCGTAAGGACAGGATCCTAGACGGAGAGTAAATCCGCAGTTTGTAACCGCAAAAAAAAAAGAAAACCTCGTTCCGACAAGTTAACCTAAAATCATTTCAAATCAAACTAAAAAAAATTTTTTTTTTAAATAAAACATAATTCCAAAATTTCTATAAAAAACAAATCAAACCATTTTCTCACCGTTCAAATGCTCGTCCTAGGGCAACCATGTCCCAATCTAAAGAATCTCAACGATGCAGAACAGTCGGTACGACGCTTACCGTCGCGTAGCAGTGATGCTGTGAATCGCATGGATGATTCTGGTGGTGGTGCCCGCGTATGGTAGAATGGTGGGGTGTCGGTACAGTTGCAAAGGTGAATTAGTGCCTGGGAGTTATGGAGTGAAGGAGAGTATAGTATAGAAATGGTGGGAGTATTCCAGTGCTGAGAGGCTGGGAGGAGTAGTTGGTAGTAGTAGAGGTACCGATGGTCCAGGGAGGTAGGTAGATAGGTAGGTAGTGAACCAGACCGAAGGAAGCGGAGCAGCAGAGGGAGGGCAGGTCGCGTGCCGGCGTGGTGCTACTCCGTTCTAGAGAGACTAACCAAAATTACGTTATTTTATACCGATACATTCGAAGATCTAGACCCTACCTACCAACCTACCTA
>JARPRG010000127.1:234075-261721 GCA_031001745.1 Hartigia nigra | reverse complement strand
CTACCTACCTACCTACCTACCTAGATATCTGTCTACCTACCTACCTACCTACCTTCCTACCTATCTCTACCAACCTACGACTTCGCTTCCCCGCCTAGTTCATGCCTGCCTAACTTGCTTCACTTACTCTTACTCACCACCGCTACAATACCGTCCACGATACCGCAGGATTAAACACTAATGCCGCTGGACAACGCACCATACTCCCCTGTAACACTGAAACATCGGACAGTCAGGACTCAGCTGTCCTGCCGAAGACACGTCAATCCGTGTCTCCATCATATTGTACAATAACGTGAACCGGGTTATCATCTGGACCTTACCGCAAGGAATATTCAGACCTTACGATTATCATTGATCGAAGAGACAAAATCAATATGTTATTGAGTGTAACAGTATGGGGGAAGCATTGGGATAATTAATGTGGACTATTATTATTTTTGTTTTTTTCTTAATGGGACACAGTGTGACAACCGGTTGATTGTCTCAGAGAAATCTTTTGGTGTTTTGTGGCAGGATGCTGGGACGGTGTTTGGGATTGATCTGTGGATGCATGATCCAGGAAATATTCATCAGGACGTAAGGACTAAGTTGTTGCTGGTTATTTATTATACTGTGTTGGTTCCTTTTGTTTTTGTTAATAAGATTCTCTTCGAATTCGGAGCTATTCTTTTAGAAGTGCTTAAGGATAATATAAGCAGTGGTTGTGAACAGGACGGAGATTGTTTTGAGTGATAGCCTAACGGGAACTATGTGATATCGACTGGGGATCGGTTCTTCATATTTTATACATTTATTGGAAACTGTGACAAAGTGCTCCAGATTCGTCAGCGTTAAAGGTTGTGGAATGCCAGGCAAGGTAATGTTTATTGAAATATACATTTAATTGACCTTTGATCGAGTGTTAAATTAACAGTGTTTAATTACCGGTTTTATCAGATCACGTGATTAGGCATCATTTTTTTTATTAAATTTTGTATATGTATTTATCGGTGACACTTTTTTCATTTTAATTCTTGTAGAGAATACACTACAGTTTTTTTCACACAAAGAGACCAATGCTTCGTTCGTATGGTTTATTCGTTAAGCATATATGTATATATATCGGACAGCTTTTCTTAAGAATTTTGTACACTTTAACGACAGTACGGAGAGATGTCAACTCCGCACCTCTAAACCAGTTCGTAACGTTTTCTGCTTTCGTATTTGACTCGAAGTCGCATGAAAAATCGCAACACCCACGCGCCAGACCGGCATTGCGGAACGCAGCGACCGCAAGCAACACGTCATTGAGATTTATAAGACACCCCGGTAGGAAACCCTCTTCCCCCATTACTCTAGGCCTGCATAAACTTTAGTAGGTTGGTACCTTTCGCAATACGGCAGAATACTCACGCCCGTTATATTCGTCTAACAATACGCGATTTTGCAATTATGCTTTGGAAACATCCTGACAGTCTTAAAGCTCGGATTGTACAATTTATTAATTCGAATTCAATAGTCTCGTATTTTATGATTCCTAGAAGTTTAACAACAAAATTGCCAGTATCCATTATACATACCGATAATCAATAAATTTCTTGTTACCTGGTATCATGATACTTTAGTACCGCTAGATCTTTTCGTAACACGTTCTTTTGAAGCATACAAATGATAACTCTAAGATATAGTACAAAGGTCCAAGTCTTTTTATTTTCATACCAGACCGCATTCAGATCAAAATAGACCGGTAGGACTTGTAGCTCTAACAGTAATGTAACCATTAAACGATACTAAGTAGGGCAGAAATAGTTAAGCTAGAACAATTTCCCCCCTCGATTTGCCCTAATTAGGTTAGAAATTTGTCATACTTTTTTTTTACGAATTTTTTTCAATACCAAATAAACCTCAATTTCGTATCCAATGATTTGTATTGATAAAAAACGACAAAAAAATTTGGCAAATCAATCTGAAGTAAAATTCTTCTTTTTTTTTATTCCTCAATTCTTCTTATCTTTCTCTTCTCTTCTCATATGGTTGCTCAACGGCGCGGATAAACATGTTGCTCGACGACGTGTCTACGTAGACGCGCTATTTGAATACGCTCGACTATTACGAGAATACAAGAATGAGGAGCGGGACACAATCATGGGAGATTCCCATAGCGGAACAATGCTCCCATGCTTCTCTATTCTCCACCCTCGAAAACATCGGCCCTGACTGGCGCAAACGGTAATATCGAGACGAGATGACATTACGCCCCGTTAAGTACCTCCTGTGCGATAACCTTACGTCAACGGTTCGCACGTTGCACCTTTCGTATTTACATATGGCCAGAAGAGCGTGTGTTTTAAGTTCCTAACATTTGTGCACCCTATTGTCTGACCTTGGTCTCTCTATATCTATATATAATGTAAGAGACACGTGGCCAGGTCGTATTGGGTCAGACAGGTACAGTAGCGCCAAATTAAATTCTAACGGAGATTAGACAGATGGTCATAGATAAAAAATGTTCCAGCGGGAACTCGTGTGTGTTATACATGAGAATGAGGCTATTTTTTTTTTAGAAATTGTTTTTTTTACAAAGAAAAAAGGATTGCCACATCCGACAGTTCCTTGACACTGTATTACAAAGTATTAATATTTTTTTTTGTTCAGATCCAAACGGCTTTATTTTAATTACGTAACTTTATTACGTCTACGCCGTTCGCCCATATAATTCAGCGAGAGTTATGCCAATTCTATATTAACAAGATTTAACGCTTTATAAATACCGGCGCGGGATACTGATCCGTACCTACTTATAGTCACAATAGACTTACATTTTATTTTCGATTCTATTTGGTAAGCACTCATCGATCGCGTCTGTATTGTCAATATTATTGGCACGATCTACGCTTCTATTTTAATTTCGATAATAACGCCTAGGTGAGAATGAAAAAAAAGAGCACATTAAATCTTCTGAATAATGCAACGAAAAGAAAAAAAATATATGCCAAAACATCGAATCACGTTCTCCAATCAAAGAGATGGAAAGTGTCGACCAATCCGAGACTGTCATTCGTTTTTACGCTCCTCTGCCAATGTCAAGCGTCCGTGTCTGGCAACGCCCTTGCTTTTGCCAAAAGAACATTGAGAAAAAGATAGTAAAAAATACTCTAGCTGCCAGAAATGATCCGTCAAAAATTAGCAATGCACCGCAGAGAGTAAATTTGAGGCCGTAGCCTACATTCGTGATGTAAGAATGAAAATAACATTGACTGAAACGTAACGTACCTGTTGGCGCATGCGAGAAGGTGTCACGATGCTGATGCATATTTTATTATTCAGTAAACACATATGCACGCCCAGATCTAGTTATGCGCACGAGCGAACCGATCTTATTACATTTTCTTTGGCTGTTCAAAAAAAGAACTTGTCACAAAAAAAAAGATTTATCCGTTCAACGTAGAATTTTTATTTTTATGGAATTTCATTCGCAGCGAAGAATAATGTAACACGTGTCTCGTATGATAATATACGTATATCTATATCGCGCAGAAGCATCACAACGCATTAAAGTCCTTTTGAACGTCAATTACAACGCGTTAATATGCAGTTTTAATAAATGCATTCGAATCGTACGTGACAATATCGTTATCCATTATATTTGATTAATTGCTCAAGATTATTGAGATACATTTAATATACTTGTTCCTCCTATGATGCATTGGCGTAACGATACATAATATTAATTAATGGATTAAAAAATTCAGTGGACGTTGAGGAAAAAAACGTGTTCAGGACTCTCGTGCTGAGTTGATATCCGTGTATCAGGACCTGTTGGATGTCAATAAGATCGTTATGGAATTATCATGGATTAGAGAGGATCGTTAGCAGTATTTTTATACTATTACAAGAAACCTGGTTCCACGTATTTTACTAGTTAACAACCTGTCACTGTACTTCCTTTCATTAAGATCGGTAAGTGTTGAAATTTCGCCATTAAAGGAAACAGAAGGAATCACAGGTTTTTAGTGATTCTATCGAAATTACCTGTATTATATATACATATATATAATAGTACCTACCTTATGTATATATATATATAAAGATAGAGAAAAGTCACCGCAATGACAAAAGCACAAACGTCGCTGACAATCAGCCGACTGTAAAAATCGAGAATCGGTAAGCGTTTCGCGAACCGCAATATAAAAACGTCCTTGCGTCAGTAGCATCCATGTAAATTACGTAGCAATCGCACATCGGTACACACAAAGAGAAATTAGAGGTGATTAAAAAAAAAAAGGAACGAGTAACCGATCCGATCGATCGAATCAATCGGTATTTGTCTCTTCTATGAAATTCCCATCGGCCGTCTTCCTCGTCTCCTCTCGATCGTTACGAATATCATCGTCTGATTATTCGCTCGTGCGATCAAATCGGTAAACATCGGTATCCTCGACCAAATAAAGCAGACTCTCCGCGCTGTGAAGAAATGGGCCAGGGATTACAATAAGGCAGATTGCGTTGACTAACAAACGATGATTTCGTGGTACGCACGTGAATATTTCATGAGCGGCGGGAACCGCGGACGGAGATCGGTTTCTCGACGAACCACAATCATCGGGACACGAAGCGACCCGCGGATGGTTTAATGGCTGCTGAACGATTGTGAGAAGTCACAAAAGAAACCGGACGGGTACACAAGGAACAGTTGGGTCTTTAGAATCGTATAGGATAAGTGGCGGATATCTCGTGGACAATGTGGTTGGCAGCATTGAGATTCAGGCAGATTCAGGCCATTCGGCTGGGCAACAACCGGAGCGTAGGAAAATTCATGAAAATCTATTCCTTATTTAGAATCGATTCGTTCTTTTATGTATTTATAGAGTCGAGATCAAGTCGCGCCACGTCAGCGCCGTCGACTTTCCTCAAAAACAGTTTCCCATGGTTTTACATACTTTTTGTTTCCCTAATCAATTTCTCGCCGAATCGGTCAATCGTTGTATAAATCTGGCATTGTTTTGGAAGCGAGACAGACAGACTCGTCTCTATCCTTAACAGTAAAATTGTACATGGCCAAAGGAAGCTAAATAACTACAGCTGTAATGGATTAAATGGAAAATGAAATAAAAGCTTCGGGTCAGGTTTTAGTTTCGCTTGGTCAACGACGATTGGTATACTCACTACTATTGCCGTACAGTTGCTCAACCTGACTACTAAGAGATCTAACTGTAACGCCGATAGAATTATAGGTAGAGGCACCTTATGCAATTCCATCGCGGTTTTGGTCCATCGCTCGCAACGTTCTGCATCCCTCTGACCTTTTTCCTGGCAAATTTGATACGCGCTTTCGCCGATTTTACGCGATCAATTGATAGTCATTATTTGCACGCACCGTTCGATACCCATATGCAATATTACTGTCAGATCATATTTTCATAACGTAAACTGCGTACTACAATAAGAATAAGGTTGATAGTACCATATATAATAATATACATACCTGAGATTTATGTGTCTTAAAATTTTCAGATTATGATAATGAATCTCGCACCAATATTACAACTAATCATATTAGAATCACTTATGGGTACAAATATTGACCGGAAATTGTGTGTTAATCAATTGGCAACGTTTTAGTGAAATTAACTTACCGACAATGTCCGACAGTCGGCGCTCGTGTCTAATAATGCAATGATCTAGGACGTGAAACCAGCATCAGGATCAAGAGAATCCTGCCTGGGGGATATTCTCTTGACTTCTCTGGTCACTCTCGCGAATGTTTCCTGTTGTTAAAGTGGCTCTCTAAGGATTTTGATTACGCTCGAAATACTCCGGAGAACGTAAAACGTCATCTACTGCCTAACTATTTTGAAAGTAACTTGGGGAGAGCAGAATTGGTACCTGCGATGGACATTATATATATATATCTATGTTGGACAAACGTAACAGTCAGGGCACCGTACTGTAATAACAGGAAGTGTTACGATTCCTTTGAATGAAAATGTCTTGGATACGAATTGCGTCTAGGAGGCAGGATGTTGACTTTACCGACGGACTATCCTTTCTCGGTTAGCCTCAATTTTTGTATTTAAATTCATTCAACTGTTTTCGCATTGAAATCGATTCCTGTGGGTATATATATATACATATATATGTGTATATATATATATGCCTATCTTTCGTTGAGAATCAGCGATGAAAGTTCTGTCCAATGTATATACATATATACACGACAATGTTAAACGAAGAGACGTCTCCAATACTCTCCGGTCCAAATTTTCAGTGCATGAATTCCAAAGAAAGAGTGAAATAAAAAATCGAAAAATAAACCAATGTTTATCCACGGAAAGAAAGCTTGTAATAATAAGAAGGAATAAATTGAATAAAAAATACGCAGTGATAAAGCTAATATACTTTACATAAATTCAAACGAAAAAGCGCGGGAATTTTTCAAAGATTCAAGTACGAATCGGAACGAGATTGACGGGCCGACAAAAAGAAGCGATAAAAAGATGCAAATCATAGAAATTTTCCCCACAGCAAACTGGATATTTAAGATGGATATTTGTATGTATATCAGGCAAGGTTATGTGCCTACTGTCTAGTACTGAGGTGAGAGCGATTCCGTGTGGGTCGAGTACTCGTCGCTGACAGGCGACATCTAGCCTTATACGTCGAGGCGAATCATAAATAATAATCGTCAGATTACCACCGATGCACACATCCACCTACAATGTCAGCAAGTTAATTCTCGGGGCTCGGCCGCCTTCTTGTAAACGGCCCGTAAGGAATATAAATGATGATCGAGCGCCAAGTAGCTACCGTATACTACGTTTACTATACTGAGCTCAACATATACAAATATATATATATATATAAGAACAATATCATTACAAGTATACACGAAGATATGCTTTTATTAACTCTAATGCATTCCTCAGCAAATATCATTAGGCTAACCAAACACGTCACGGACCCTGTATACACCGTATACTCTTTTTGTAATAACTTCGACGATGACGACCCCCTTTTCAAGATCGTTAGGTACTATCACTTTTATAGCCTCGGGTGTCACGGGAGGACACGGTTTGGTGGCCAAGAAGAAATTGCACCAGCGAAGAAAAGAGTACGGAGAGCACGAAGACACGATTGAAATCTTGTTTCGGGTTGACAAGACGGCGGACTCTTTGTGGTAACAAGTGGTGAACGGTTATTCTGCACGAAGAGCATACGTATGCTGGTTACCGGTATCGATACACGTGTGTGTGTGTGTAATATATATATGTGTACATACAGTATACGAGTACGGCGTACGGCACGTAGGTGAATGCCGGGAGAGAAATCATACCGGCAAGGACGAGATACAAAACCACGCCCGGCTCATCCCAACTTTCTATAAACCGAAAACTGGATCACGCGCCGTGACTCCATTATGCGTCTCTATCAAAAGGGAGAAGAGAGGAGAGACTATATACACTCTGGCTGTATCCTCTCTTGATTCACGATACACATAACGGGCACCTCGTGCTTGGATACGTCAGATTCTGCCAGAGTCCAATCTTTTTGCTGCATACAATTTACTTTGGCATTTCGTGGCAGATCCTCTCCGGCCACGTGGGACTTTACCGTTTTTCGTTGGATGCTGTTTCTTGTGTTGTTCCTTCTGGACCACCCAAGACGATCCTTCTAGAAGTCTTGGAATTCGATCCGACCTCCTATGTACTTCTAAACAAATATATTACAAATTAATTTTTATATCTTTATCAGCCCTAACAATGTAAACGTATATACAGACTCAATATATACAGCGTAGACGTAAAATTACTGTGTAATATTCGCAACATGGCGAATCCTTTTTTTTTCTACTACTTTCACCAAATGGACGTTAACGGCTCTTACAATCCAAGAAATTATTATTGGCTATTGCGGATGGAGTCTTGCATTGCACGGTTAAATCATCTGGCAGCAATTTGTAAATAAGGAACTTGCTTTGGAATTAAACATGTACCAAGTACATAGGCCACTAATGTATCTTTGGTCGATGGTATTAGTACTTACGTCGAATGCCGGTAATTATTAACATTTCACTATTGTCGGGTGCCGATTTTTACACGAGTCGCGCGCCTTCCTTTATCCTTGTACCATTTCATGGACCTCAACGTCTCGTTTTCTTGATCTTTCTTTTAGCCTTTATTGTGCTTCTTTTCCTCTATTTCTTTTTTCTTACTCTTAACCACATTTATCTGCCCCCCCCCTCTCTCTCTCTCTCTCTCTCTCGCTATTCCTTCCTGGCAACGCGAACATCTCCTTTTTTTGGCAATCATCGCCAGTCAATTTCTCTTTCGTTCGACGGAGGAGTCTCTAAGGAAATAGGTAGGTATGTACCTACTTATCTACCAACTGGGTGAAAAGGATAAGGCGTCGAACTAGAGCACGAGCAACGGTACTAGGACTAGGAGACTATAGAACTACAGGTCTGTTAAGACCATTCAGAGATTGCTCCACAAAGAAGGCGGATACTGAGAATAACGATTTTTTTTTTATTTGTCCAAAGGGCTTTGGTATATATATATATACTATATAGACTGACAGATACATACGTACCGCAGGATTATATATAGTTAATATGGAAGCAACTGGAACAGCTGGGGCGAACTGAATACCTCAATTTTCTTGTAATCTCCCATTTTTGTTTTTTCTTCTCTAACTTTTTGCTGATTAACGCCATGAAACCGTTCATCGCAAAAAGACGTTCTACAAAACTCAGGATACCCTGTTCACGTCTTGTATACCTCTACGTGCAGCTTTGATAATCGACAGTTTTTCTGGATTCTGGTATTCTAGCGTGCCAGAAATATTAGTGCCTTATAGTATTTATTTTTGCCGGATGAAATTGATGGTACTGCCTTGTCAAACTTTGTACTTGGTACGACTTTCGTATAGAGACATCAACGCTGGTATAAGACTCGAGCTTGACTGTTGGATATATATATATAGCATTTAGAGAGATATACCAAAAGTACTATATATAGACGCTATCGATATACACGTAAAACTCAAATGATTGCTAGTGAAATGTCCTGCATTATAATGGAGATATTATCTGTATTTTACCTGTAAATTATACGCGTATAATTAATACGTATTTTCGGTCTAAAATTAATAATGAGTGTTACCGTTGATTATTACCAAATAGCCGATCCGATTTCGATATAAAGTCAGGCGTCAGCGAATACGAAATCGGTACCGTTAAGTCAAATTTGAGGAACTCTTCATTGCCAAGAGTTCCAAGATCGTTTTGGCCTTCTAATTGATATAACGAACCAGTTTCGGATTAAGAATTTATGAGATTTTTTTAACCCCCCCCCCCCGAGCTCTTCTCCTCTCTACTTTGTCCCACCAAATCCCAAGATTTACTGGCTTGATGAGTTTACGATGACATCAAGCAAGAAATACCGGTAGACAATCTTTATAAGAAACGTAAATTCCCAGTGAGAATAATGCAACGTTAAATTAACTATTTACAACTTAACTAATATGGGTCATTAATGTTGCTATATGTATTTTGTTTATTATTATTTTTCTTTTGATTCCAACCTGAAGATTTCATTAACACCTGTTCGTACGCATCGTTAATTCTAGAATTACACGACTGTGTATGTCAGTATAAATATACTATAATACCAAGCCGTGCTTGAGTCTTAATAGAATTTTTATCTATATACACGTTTGACGTTGCGCGAAATGCCATCAAGAAGTCGCACGGAGAATTCATCTTGTTTAGCATGAGCGAGAGATCATCTCTCTAGTATCTATCACTTTCATGTAAAAGAATTCAGAATGAGATCAGCACTGTCTGTCATAAGCGGTAAGGCTTTCACGCGTGTCTCCCAATGGCTCCGAACCCTAACAACCCTGTAGCATAGTAGGATATCCTACTATGGACTTTCCCTCCGCATCTGTATGAAGGATAATAGATTGGCGTCCATTAAAGTTTTGAAGAAAGGAAAGTCGTAGTCACGAACCTCTTGGCTAAAAGGAAGTAAGGGCTTGGCGTGTATGGTTATACATTTTTCGTCGTCTCATTAGAAAACTGACGCAATCCCATCCCGTAGGCCATATTCAATCCTGATTATAATACAAGTCTTCCGTTTCCGTTTTCATCGGAGATACAAGTTATTCACTATGAATTCTGTGCATTGCTTGCAGGTCACCACGCGGTTATCGAAGGAGCAACGACATACCTGACAGAAGCTGCAGTGTGATGAGCGCATATCTTGGAGCAAGCGCACCGTCCCCGTTGCATCACGATCCTGATTATCCTTCAGCCATGCGGGAGAAGGACTCCAGTCCAAGAAAAATGCCTGGACACATAAGCCCTAAACAGGCGAGCATATATCCGCTGAGCGTTAGAGTACCGGATGTCGAGGAGCTACCGTATGACTTGAGTCACGCTCATAGTCGTGCTAGTCCAATGATGATGAACCAGCAGCCACATATGAGTCCAGCGGCACGACCACCTCATCATCATGATCTTGACTGCGAGCCGTTGGATCTACGTGTTGATCACAAAAAGGAACGACTCAGGGATGAGAATCAGAACGAGATCGAGATGCTCAATCAGAACAGTTTGAGTCTTTCTTATCGTACGGTTCTATTCCCGCAGCATCACGCGGTCCATCCTTTAGTGCTGGAAGCAATGTACCGCTCCCACCAACACAATCCCGTTCCCGACCTACCTAAGATCCAGGTGAGAGCACTGCCCACGATGGTGCCTTTACCACCTAATAGATTTTCATCAGCAACGACCACTCAGATACCACCTAGCAGGATACCCACTCCTCTTCCTAATCAGCAACAACCACCGCAGCCACCCTCGAGTCTGCCGCCGTACTCCATCACGGTCACTGCTGGATTGAAACCCAAGGATCGTTACTCATGCAAGTTTTGTGGGAAGGTCTTCCCGAGGTCGGCCAATCTTACGCGGCACCTCAGGACCCATACTGGCGAACAACCTTACAAGTGTAAATATTGCGAAAGATCCTTCAGCATCTCCAGCAATCTTCAACGTCACGTCAGGAATATACATAACAAAGAGAAACCATTCAAGTGTCCCTTGTGCGAAAGATGCTTTGGTCAACAGACTAATCTTGATCGTCATCTCAAGAAGCACGACGCGGATGGTCCAACGATATTAGACGAAGCGGGTACCAGGTATCACAGTCAATTACCGAGAGCGGACGATTCTTACTTCGAGGAGATACGCAGCTTCATGGGGAAGATCACGTCTCAGCGTCAGGGAATCCCCTATTTTCCTGGCCTCCTCGGACCAAGCAGCGACGACTTCAAGACGGACAAGCAGCAATTACAATTGGAAGAAAAGCGCGGTGACTCATCGTACTTCAGCGACCGGGACAACCTGAGCTCGAGGTCGAGTAGTAGTGCCAGCAGGGCTGAGAGCGTTCACGAAGAACAAAGAGACGCGAATTCACCGCCTCTGTCACCAGGTAACAACACCTGAGCCACGAGAACGACGTGCTCGACGCCTGGGCGTCGCTCGTCCCGTCTTTCAAGGCGATACAGATACACACCGTACCGAGGTACCCTGCCCAAGGAAGTGAAGGTGAATTCCAAGGTGCTCCATAGACGGCGGATCGGCTGCGATTCTTTGGTGAAAGGTGCCCAGGGACAAGATTCTGGACCGTTTGCAGAGAGCGTGAAACATCATCTCCAGTACTGACTAACGGCCCATCATTTGGTATTGGGGCATACCGCTGTGCATCGAGATAATAAAAACGAAGTACCCAGAGTATTAAGAGCTGGGCGTATACTAGCGCAGAATCCCAATAGGTAACAGTGATACAATTCTACGAAGGAATAATTTTATCTCCAGGAAACGAGCACAATTTTTCTTACTACTCCATTTCTCTTTTTCCTAATGACTTCGATAATGTCCTTCCTATAAACGGAATAAGTATCTCTGTCGTAATCGGCGATCAGCGATTCTCTTATTTTTTATCTCGTGCTTCTAATCACGTTTTGTAACAACATTCAACGACGTGCACGTACACTTCTGAAACGATTGCGAGATGAGAACAAATATATGAGAGAGAGAGAGAGAGAGAGAGAGAGAAACATAAAGAGAGAGATGGAGAGAGAGGTGGAAAAATTCAAGGAAATAAAATGCAACGGAGCACTAGGCGAGTAATTCGTTCCAGTAGGAAAACAGTGCAGATCCCGATTTTACGACCTAGAAAGTGAATTTAAAGCCAGGTCTGTACCGATACCTGTATTGACCAAGGTACCTTCTCTCAGAACAGGATCACTAGGAGCTCAGAGCAATAATAAAAATTATTAGAAATCGATAGAGCCATTTTATCCCCATTCCACAAATACAGACACTCTGTACACCTTGATAGAAGATGAAGAGAATGATTAAAAATAAAAGACAACCTATTTACCAAGATAAGACAACCAAGATCTCCATGCTGATGATCATTCAGCAAGGTGTGTACCTGATCTCTAATACAAGAGCGCACCTTGGATTCAGCACGCGTGAAAACGTTCTACTCAAGCAGGTGCCAGCCAAGGATCCTATCAATCCAGCTACTCCGCCAATCCTGTACATGACTAAGCCACTAAGAACTGTACAATGATGATCATGTTGATCATCATCGTCATCATACCGAGGATCTCTCACTATACGTATTCTGCCAGCCGGGAATGGCCTCAGGCTCTCGTTACACTTGCCACGCCCAGATCGGACTGGTACAGCGAGCAGCAACGAGATCTCTGAAACGCTCACCAGGAACATCAAACACTGGAATCCTCAGCAACGGCAGCAACGCGTCACGAAAGTGAAACGCAATAAAGATGGTACATCACTGCTCTATACCCTCATCTCGAGATGAGAGCAGCATCCGTTCTCGCGATGCGATTGATCTCAATTATACTCACACGATATATTCTTCCACCTTTCCTTTAAAGATTACCGATTTCTAAGCTCATCACGGTTCACTCAAGATCCAGGACAGAAACGTCCTTTGCTACTGAAGTCCTGCCAGGATGTCGTATGTGTATCCACGTATACATTGTATGTAGGATACGAGTAAGGCCCAACCCTTGCAGTAGAACAAGTCGGTTGCTGACTGGACAGATCTGCACTCCTGAAATTGTCCAATAGAACAAACAATACCTATGTCATATATGGACATGACTTTGTCTCTTCTCATATGTGACCTTTTTTTTTTGACAACGACGTACGTGCACAGTTTTGCGGATAGATACTTTTACGAAATTAGAGCGAAACAGCTCACGAATGTCTCTTGTTTCGCAAGGACGACATTTTTCACGTCGACTTCTTCTTTTTTTTTTCGTTTGTCATTCTTTTCTCTCGTTGTTGCTTTTTTTTTAGTATGCTTTGTTCCACTTTACCGGAGTTGGGCTGACTAACCGAGAGATTATCTACGTGTCTGAATATGCTCTAAGCCCATTGACGTGTACTCTTTATGGACCATTCTAACTTTGGCAGGATTTTTCATACAGGTGGACCCTCGTGTGTACGCGAACGTGTAAACAAAATGTTACCTTTTACATATGTAAATGAAACGTATATATAGATATATCTCTCCTTTGATCGTTCTCATGAGTGTATATATTCTTATGCATACAGGGACAATAGAATAATATATAAAAATGTATGTATACCATAATGCCAAGCAAGATGAAGGTAATATACTATATTGTCCGATGTATATATATATATATTATATACAGTATATATATACAGTAGCTAGACTTCGTATCGAGGCTCAATTTAGATAGATAATTTTTTTTCGAAATAAGTGTACACTATTTTTCTACTCTGTACATATAGAAAGGAATTGAGAAATTCGTATTGTTCTAATGGACGGATGATCTTCCGAAAGGATGATTAGTATTCTGAATTATAAAATAAGGGAAGCTCTAAGTGGCAGATCGCAGAGCGTAACAGGTGCACGACGCGTGGTAGGATGAACAATTGCTACAGGTTGATCCAAAAAATAAAAGCAAGAAGAGCCGGTCGGTGTTAGTTCCTCAAAACTCCATTATCCTGGGAATTATTTAATCTCTCATAAATATTCTCAGATCCTTAAAGGACGCCTCGCAGTGATGAGAGATCCTGATCTTTCTTTTGTATTTATTCCTCCCCATTTTTTTCTTTCCCCTTTCAAAAAATCGAGTGCACGGAATTTCCGATCTATGCCGATTTCGATTTTCAATTATATATGTATATATATATATATATACACGTATATGAAAACCACAAAGCAGGATCCACCCGTAGCGAAAGTTCGACGCGCTACGTTAAAATTGAAATGGCGAAGTAGACAAAGAAAAATTGAAGGAGCACTAAAGATTCGAATGAAAAAGAGAAACGAAGAATGAGACTCGAGGAAAAGAAATGGGGAAAAAACAGAAGGAAGCCCACCGACGGTATATAAATATAGACACTCATCGAGCCACCGGTCAAGACGGTACCGCCTGTCAGAAACGATGACAGTTTTCTCATAATTGATTTCACCGTGCGCCATATGTAATAAGGAATTGATTTTTGAATGCAAGAAAGTCCATGCTGGTCCTTGCATTTGAAGGGAAGAAAGTTCCATTGAACTTTTATTTCAATCGGATGCATACTATAGGTGATCCTTACTTGAGAGACCATATTAAATCACGCGCAGATTTCAGGTACTCGTAAGTTCAGCGTGAGAAAGATCGGTTCGGCTGTCTCTATTATAAGAGATAAGAAGAAGTGAATTTAATTTAAAAAAAATGTTATATAGATAAATATAGGTAAAAATTATTAGATCATCCTGAGGATAATTGTCATAACGTACGATTTCATTGAGATACCATTAATAAGTTTATATCGTAAGCAGCGCGCCTCTCTATCCTACTTTTTTTTCTGTAAATTAGCTTGTTTATAGTATTTCTTTTCTTTTACTTTTTTTTTCTCGTGCGTATTATGTATAGGCATATCTGTACTATGAGATATTGAATGGAATTGCTGTAAATGTTTATTTCTGTAAATTACGATACGATTGTGATGTTCTCGAGGTTACCGATTTATACGTATTTACCATTAGAAACGCCAGTACGACGGTGCATCTACGCCATTGGCTATGCCGTCGTTTAATGGCGTTAACTTAGTTGAACTCTTTTTAGCGTTTACGTGCCGTAAGTATCAACTCGTTGCACTCACGCCTGCGTCAATTACATTTCTAATCAGGAATGCAAAGTGGGTACGCGAATCGACGAGACTATCGACAACCCAAACGATCGGGATACTTTATATGCGAAAATTTGTTTATTAAAAATGGCCCTTAGGCACATGTGTACGACAAATAAAAAAATTGTATTGCTCAATTTAATCAGTTTTTACTGAAAATAATGTCAAGTCGTTCCAACACGCACGGTTTATCGATACAAAATGTTGCGTAAGTCGAAACCGAAATTTTTGCAATAATTTTGTTTTTGTCTTCGTTATTTTCGCAATTTTATATCACGATCGTTCATCGCTCTATCTTCCGTATAACAATTATAGTTACGTAGTCACATGTTGTGTAGCATAGTGGTGACTGTATATATGTTGATATGTAATATTCCCTAGAAATACAAGAAAAAATTATTCGTTTTAAACAATCCGTCTCAGTGCAACAAAACCCATCCCGTACAAGTACACCAGGAAAAATATTCCGTAACTTTCTCTCCCTTCACCGCAGAAGCAGGAACAAAAACAGAAACAACAAGAACAAAAATCTCACGTGACGTTAACATTCCTCGAAACAAATGCAACCAAGTAGAAATCGGAAGCAAAGTAAAAAGAACAGACGCTCCTCGTGACGCGTATTATTCGAGTTTTCACTAAACTTAAACCTCCAAGCGTGTAATTAATGTGGGAAAAGACTCGTCCAGCAGGGTCATAGGTGTATGAGAACCGGAACAGGTGGACCGCACATATGTGGACGAGATTCACGCAAGACGTGACCACGTACAGAAATCGCAGAAAGTCACCAGCAGTCCAAGTCAGTCAGTCAGTCAGTCAGTCAGTTAGTCAGATTATAACCTAACTATGGCAGTGGATCTACAGCGTGACAAAGTTCAAATTATGTATATACATATATATCACTCAGGTATAAGGATATTGTCAGATACAAAGCAATGCATAATCATAATAACCAGCAACGTTAGCTATACGCTTCCATAAATAAAGAGTTGCTCATCTCGGCCAAAGTTGGCTGCTGGAGGTCTGAATGCGGTGAGCGGTTCGCCACTGGGATACAAGTTGGCTAAGTGCTTTCTTGGCCTCCTGGAGGACGTGACTTTGACCCAGATACGTAAACTGTGCCAGGTAAGATGCAACTCGCCTAAGATAGTACATACAGGTATGTATATATATATATATATATATGGTATATAAATAGTATATACGTAGTATACCTACCTACCAGTTAGATATGGTTAGACAAATTATGGCAAGAGACTCTATTTCCTGACTGTTGAATTCTGAAGAAGGATATTATTATTATTCTTCTTTTTCAAAATGGACGACGTGGCCGTTTGATCTTTCGAACGTGATGGAGTCAAGTTTTTACGGTATAAAAATACTTCGAGAAATGGGTTGTTATGAAATTAAGGAAATTTTTGACTAATATAGTCGCCATTGTTAATCTGGTAAATAAGATCGTTGCTAACCTTCGAGCTACTATCTGCCTGCGATGTCGGGTATGAATAAAAAGAAGTTGAAATCCTTGGCAGGTTAATGAAATAAGTCTGTCCTGTTGCATTGTTACGGGTTACATTGAGAACTTTATTAGATAGCTGGTTTTTTTTATTGTTTCTTTGACTCTTCCTTTTTGTTCTTTTTTATGCGGAGCGGGGGGCGAGGGACCCAGTGAACTTGCACGGATTTAGGAAGAAACTCCAGTAATCGTGAATACAAGTTGCTCTTGTTCTATATTGTCATTACTTTGTCTTTTTCTTGACTCTCTAGGTACATTATGCACGGGCTTTGTATACTCACGAAAGAAATTATGAATTCGCAGTATAATTTTTCGTGGTTTTTATTTCTCTTTTCTCTTAATTTTTTATAGTTTAACATATATGACTTTCCAGGGAATTGTGACGCTGTGATATTTTAATGACTTGGATTTTAATGACGCTTAACTACCACTTCGAGTATTTAAAGTGATTATCATTCGTTTTGCAGGTTTTACTTCAAACAAAATACAGTTATGGGAATTTGTGATTACCTTATGCGTATGGGTACGTGCGAATGGAAAGACCTATAGTTGAGAATGACTTTGACAAAATTAGAGCAAAAATTTATTTACTGTCGTATCGAATAGTTACAGTTTAACAATGAATATAATCATTTCTCATCAGACTGTACTTATCCACTGCCAGTCATTTACATGTACAAAACTTATAATAGATGCAGATAATCTCATAAGACGCATACAATCTTTTTGGCAATGCGATGTATTATTGTCTCGGTATTTTTTGTTTCTAATCGCCACAAATATTTTAAGTCGATCTTAACAATGAAATGTTCATAACATTTTCTCTTACGCAAACTGTACCATTATTACAGAATATGAATTTGGTTTTGTAATATGAATGCTTATGCTATTTCTATCTAGATTCAGTCTTTAGTTCAACGCTTTAGCATAGATGATTTTTCGATTGAGTAATTGGTGCCGTAGAGAAGCTATATTTGTGTCAAATATAACTAAAAAACAGTATTTCCCGACCGAACGTATCTTATCTATAAGCTGATAACCTCGCAAAGGAAATTTCAATTTGATGTCAAAGCAAGAATAATGAAATTAAAAAATGGCATGTCAGACATAAGTAGAAACAAAATAAAGCTCATTTCATTTCCAAGGAACCTTCTCCAGCCTCCATTGTTGCTCGACGTTCTTGTTGCATGCTGCTATTACTGGACCTTCTTCTTTATTTGAAGATACTTGAAGGCACATACCGGAACTCACGTGTTTCATTATTCTTGTCTAGGATAGAAGAAACAATATATATATAAATATTTGTTAGTGGTTTCCTACTTTAAAATAATTGGTGATGAAAGAAATAGTTTATTTACATCTTTGTCATATTCCCACTTTTGTCTATGCAATCCGCTGCAGCCCATCATTTTGACTTTTGGTCTCTCATGATGTGTATCCCGTTCTGGTGCATCGAGACAGACGCTTTCATCAGTCATCACAACGTTATCTCGCGTCATAACAAACATTTGACTGAGATTAGGGGGTGAAATGCAGGGTTCCAAGGCAGCGTATCCTGAAGGTTGGGGAAAGGAACCCTTAGCCATGGGCCTCATCAGACATTTTCCAGAAAACACATGAACGATCTAAAAGAATAAAATAAGTAAGCTGTAAGTATTAGTTTAAAAAAAAATCCATTTTCTGATATGTATTCCAGAATTCTGACCTTTCCAAAGAAACGATCATCCTTAGGGAAAAAATGTTCAGGCCAGACATTGTCCAGATACCATTCAAAACTTTTGCACTGTAATTTATCACGCAGTGCTAACCTGGATCTTATTTGTTGTTTATCTCTCAGTCTGGCGGCTTCTAAATGATTAAAGGAAATATATAATAAAATTGAATAAAAGTGATTTTAAAAAATGACTAATAATAAATCTTACCAGGATTAAACTTAAAGTAAAACTCAGCCCACTCATCCATCCAGACAAGAGCAACACGCGCAAGATTCGAGTAGAGGATGTCACCGACGCCACCAGGAAACGTATAGGGTGATGATTTTCGAAATAGATGACCAACGTGAGAGCAAGGAGCAATCTCAACGCTTCCGCCACATTGCCAAACGCGAAAAGACAATTCGAGATTTTCACCACCCCAAATTTGCATCTGATCGTCGTAGCTGCCCAGTTCAAAGAAGTATTCCCGGTCCATAGAAAAAAGGCCACCAGCCATTGCTGGTGTCTTGAAAGGATCCACAATACTCTCACGACGTTGTTTAAGCAACTGACCATTTAAGGTCAACCACCGAAAGTGAAGATCCCAGTTGAATGCTCCCCAATGTAACTCGAA
The DNA here is from genome assembly GCA_031001745.1 of Hartigia nigra. NCBI lineage: Eukaryota > Metazoa > Arthropoda > Insecta > Hymenoptera > Cephidae > Hartigia > Hartigia nigra. The sequence continues at coordinate 242,645 of JARPRG010000127.1, read as the reverse complement.
TGATCTATAAAGTTAAAACATATAATTACACTCAAGACGCCATCATCATCACACCAGATGCTGATTGGACCATTCGAATTTCGCAAGACATGTGAATCTTCCGCTATGCTTGAGCAATTCACATGCTCAGGCTTTGTAATTAATATATTGGTCACGTAAGAGGTCAGTTGACACTTGTTTGATCTCTACGAGAATGCTCTAAATTGCCTAGAGCTGTAACAACTTGAATGGAATACTAAAGGCCGGATTAAGTAACGGCCATTACACTTTTGAAAGTGTAGCGAGAAATTTCCAAATGATCCAGCTATTGTTCACCATCTTATATGTAACATTTACCTGGTATAGCTAAAAGTATCATCGTTTATAATGTCAATGACTGGTGACACTACTCTTGTCCGGTTTTTTGCAACAGCCTCCAGTAATGGCTCCAACCATCCTAATAACAAAAGTCTGGTAATTGTACAATTTTTAAAAGCTTTTCATACACTTACCAGCTGTACACTCGCAATGCGCGTCTAAAAACGTGAGAACTTCGCCTTTCGCGTCATTCGCTCCTAGAAGTCTTGCATTGACCAATCCAATTCTTTTGTGTGAGCGCAAAACTCTTGTAGGTACCTCCAATTGTTTAACGTGGTCGTCCAGTGGCTGTTTTAAAAATTCTGCAAAGCACATAAAATCAGATTGAATAATTCTCTTTGTATTTATGCAATTTTCTACCTCTGTCACTGTTGTCATCGACCAGAATGATTTCTTCTAATAAATTCCTAGGTGATCTAATGATCACGCTATAAACGGTTCTCAAAAGCGTGCTCCAGGCTTCATTATGAAAAACTATAATAACTGACGTTTTTGGTAATTTTCCTAAATTTGCATAACGCGATATGCATCTGAAAGAAAGAAAATTTTTCTTAATAAATATTTTTAGGAACTATTACATGTTTAATTTTATACTATGGTCATCATTGATATTAATATTATTTGAAATACCACACACTTCTTCTTCCGGACATCCGGCAAAGATCTGTTCAGTGGTATCCGATCACTGGCCATTAGATTAAATCTGTTGATTTGAAATAGCTGCTGCATCACCAGTAAATCTTTAGGCGGTATCACAACCGGTTCTCCGTTTTTACCCTCGTACGGTCGAGGGTTGAACATGTTCCTGTTAATAACGTCTACCGACAAGAAGATGCATTGAAGCCACAAGCATGTGAAATTGCTAGGAATTATAAAATAAATAAAAAATTAAATAGTATACCTCTAGTAACGTTGGGCGTTTTTAATGGATCCACAGAATCCCCGATGTAATGTCCAACTACAACGTGAATTCCTCTACGATCTATGTAATCCTTTTGATTCTCTAATAAGCTAAAACGAGAAAAGAAACAAGAAAGATAATATCGAAGAATTTATAAGTTATTCAAAAGAAACGGAAATGCAGTACTACACTAAAGGAGAACTTCCTTTTATTACAATGTGCACCTGCTTGCATAGCCGGCCAGGTAGCAGACTGCTTTTCTTTGTCGCGTTACCTGAATTCTTTTATCTGCCACCCAGAGAGGTAAAGTCAGCAGTTGGCAACGCAAGCTTCTGGCTACTTACATATATACCATATTTTATTTTGTCTTTTATTAATCCCCGCCATCACCGAAAGATTCTTCAGTGCCAGATGATCGTTTTTATGAATACGATTAAAGTTCTCGATTCATCTTTTATTTTAATCTTATTAATCTAATCGTTCGATAGAGAATTCAAAATTAGATTTACCGTAATGCAACATAATCCTGTCGATAATCTGTACCATTGCTTCTGCTTCGCGGCCAGATTAATAATATTCCAATTAAAATGGCTATCGCAAAGATGATCGTCCAGACCCGACATAACTTTCTGAATCGCGGCCACATTTTTTTCTCGATAATCTAATAAGTAATCAGCATGTCTCAATAAACCGCTCTCCGATCTTACGAAATTTCTTTGGGGCCGTCTCAAGTCTTGAATCAAACTGACTGAATTTTTTGTCAAGTTTATCAGCTGCGTCTGTTAATTGACCGTCTTGATTTTTCTTATCTGGCGTTTCGCGTCATCCTCTGGTCGGGTCACCACCGCGACATAAGCACTTGTTCCAAGTTTTTTTGTAAGCTGAAAAAATGCATAAAAATATATCACCTTTAAGTAAATAATCAAGTACAATAAATGATACAAACTTTGATTTAAAAAATAATACCGTTCTTGGTATGACTTTCATTTAATAATTAATTAAATAGTTAGCAGAAGCACTAAGTCACTTTATAAATATATTGGATAACATTCAATTAATCACAATTAATATTTCAATTATTATTCTTGTAATATATACAGTGTATTTTTTTTACGATGCAGACGATTTCCCTTTCACCCAATACAGTAGTATAAAATACAGACCTGCTTGACCATCCTTTGGGTTTGTCAGTTTCATCAAGGATCCATCCTCTTCGTTAATGGTACACATTTCATGAAATTCGTTCTGTAGCAATAAGTACCGACGCCGTGACGACGAGACGTCGTCAGGCGCATTGATTAACAACTGAATGAATACTAATAAAAATATTCTGTCGCTCACAACGTGATCCAGAACCGTAGATCGTTCGGTGCGATCCTACCTTGTCCGACTGTCGGACACGAATGGAATGGCTGCCGCACACTTGTTTCGATCTGATGACGTCACGCTTTTACACTCTTACAGTTAGAAGAAGGGAGAATCAGGTTCTCCAAGGTAGCAGGAAGCACGATTCCATCGAGATTCTCTATAGGATTAATTAGACATGAACCCTTTTGGAGCAACCATTTTGAATGATTCTGGATCAAAACATACGGTGGAGCTTTTATCATTCTAATTAGTACTTTGCAATTGTACTTAAACACTTTACTGTGAATAATATCACTATTGGTAAAATCTATAAATAAATAATAAATAATCTCAATTATGAATGTTTGTAAAAATATACTTTAAAGTATATTCTTGTCACGTATACTTTAAAATGTATTGTATTCGATACAATTAATGAAGATGGTTTCAAGTACCTTAGTACAATAGCAGTTATTTGTAAGTCTAGCAAAATAAAAAAAAAATTGTTTCTAAAGGAGTGTATGCCGATGCAATTCAATTTTATTTCAGGCCTTGAGAATATTATTAATACAACACTGATTACTATCTCTCGAATTACAAATTTAAAGTAACAATATTGTAATTGAGTGTAGCGTTAATTAAGGAGTGCTGTTATCGTCTGAGTTCTGTTTCATAGTTACTACGTTTCATGATAGATAGCAGGATGAGAAAAATTGGTAAAAGAGAGGGCGCTGTATGTTACGCAAAGTGCCAACTGGTCAATACCAATATGAACTTCGTAAAGAGAGCATGTGATTGGTACACAAATATACCAACTGGTCCCTAGCCAATAGACTGTTCGTTCTCACCAACTGCTGTTTATGGAAAGGCAGCTTAAGTTAAACTGATGACGGGTGAAGATGTCAGCACTCACTGCTGCATGCAGCTCGCCACGTTGGAAGAGTTGACGGGTGGATGCAGTTTATTGTGACATTACAAATTGCATTATAAATTTTAATTGTTTTGTGGATTTCAAAGACATAAAGGTCAGTCACAGTATTCATCTATCACACTGAGAAGTCGTAGAACATTGTTGCAATTTCATTCAAGATTTATCGCTATTCATTGTCACTGCTGACGTTAGGTCGCTGAACCTTCATCTAATCAGTATTGCGTGCATTTTTTGAAATTATGTAATTCTTAAAATCAAGAACGTTAATCTTATCATGCTTATGCTTTCCATTGATTTTTACAATATCTTTCTTCTGATCCTATATCAATCTAGAACTATTGAGGTCAATGATTGTTGTGAAATGGAACATCATTTTCTATGTTGTTAACATACTGTCTGTTGTTATTTATTTGATTGATATTTGATTTATTGAACATTCCTCTTAATGATTTATAAAATAAACTCTGGCTTTCTTTTTCAGTTTTCAAGATGAAAGTGAAGGAGTTATTGAAGACTGTGAATGTGGCATGGTCTCCACAGGCACAGCATCCTATATTATTGGCTGCTGGGACCGCTGCACAACAGCTGGATGCTAGCTTTAATACTTCAGCTAGTTTAGATCTTTACGAACTTGGGTTGCAGCAACCAGGAAGAGAAATGGAACTCAAAGCCAGCATCCCTAGTGAGCACAGGTTGAGAATGATTTTACGTCATATTTGGAATATATCTAAGAGTAAAAATAATCATGTAAAGTTCATAGAGTCATTTTAATTTCAGATTTCACAAAATCATATGGGGTTCTTACGGACAGACTCCAGCAGGTATGATTGTTGGAGGCTGTGATTATGGAATAATAAAGATTTACTCTGCTGCCAAACTCCTTGCCAATGATAGCAACTGCTTGATAAGCAGCCCAGATAGACATACGGGCCCAGTTAGGGCTATGGATTTTAATCCCTTCCAAACAAACTTGCTAGCTACAGGAGCAACAGAAAGTGAAATTTATATATGGGATGTTGTTAACACAAGCACTCCAATGACACCAGGATCCAAAAGTCAACCCTTGGAAGATGTTCAACACATAGCGTGGAATAAACAAGGTATACAGGAAACGCACAAAATCTCTAAAAAATGAATATAACAAATATTTCTTTACAGTTCAGCATATCTTAGCTTCAACATTTCCGCAGCGTTGCGTTATTTGGGATCTGAGGAAAAACGAACCAATAATCAAGCTTACCGATGCTAATTCAAGGGTAATTTATTTTTTGAAAAAATGTATATTTTTTCTTAAGGACTATTTATATAGCTACCATTTATTTTAGGTACGATGGAAAGTTGTACAGTGGCATCCAGAAGTAGCAACACAATTGTGTCTAGCATCGGAAGACGATCAGATGCCAGTTATTGAATTATGGGATTTAAGATTCGCAACTTCACCACTGAAAACATTACAGAGCCATCAGCGAGGAGTTCTCTCAATAGCTTGGAACCCACATGATCCTGATCTGCTTCTTAGTTGCGGCAAAGACAACAGAATATTATGCTGGAATCCAAATTCTAATGCTCCAGTAAGTAAAAATGCACAGTACCACCACTAGTAGATCAATTAAAAGCATTTGTCTCAGCCTTGTCACGTATGCTTTGCACAATATGCAGAATGGCGAAGTAATATGCGAATTGGCGCAAACAAATCAATGGAACTTTGACGTATCCTGGTGCCCACGTCATCCTGGTCTGATCGTGGGCACAAGTTTCGACGGCCACGCAGATGTCTATTCCTTATTAGGAGGCCAACAACAAACCTCCGTCGAAACAGCTCAAAAAATAGTCGATTCCTTCCCAGGAATGGATCCATTTTCTCAAGCACCACCTGTAGTGCATCAGGAACCTACAGTACTATTAAAGAAAGCACCAAAATGGCTGAAGAGACCATTCGGAGCATCCTTTGGAGTACGTATATTGTAATATGTCAAAATAGTTGATGCATTTTTTTATTTAACCTATTTACTCTTTCACAGTTTGGCGGAAAATTGACGATATTTGAAAACGAACCAATTGATCCAAATATGCCTCCTAATTCGAACAGGAAAGTATTTGTATCTCAAGTTATCACAGATCCAGATCTGATTCAGCGTTCTAGTGAATTGGAGGCTGCGCTGAAGAACGAACAGTATAATGATTATTGCAAAGGCAAAGCTGATAACGCAACTGATGAGCATAACAGAAGAGTATGGAACTGCGTGGGTGCTTATTTTAGTGAGAACGTCACTAGGGGACTATTGGAACTTCTGGGTTATGACTCTGAAGCTATGACAAATAAGTTGAATCAATACGTTCCTCAGCAAGACGTCGACACAATTACGGATGGATTAGCTAAGTTAGATAGCGTTAGTACATTACAAATATTGACTAATTAATCATTAGAAGAAGAAGAAGGATGGTTAGATGTAAAGAGTACCACGTTTCATTTTGATACTAGGTTCCTAATGGAAATATACTAGACGGAAGCGCAGCATTTGACGCTATTGCAGAACAAGAACATAACAGAAAATCTCCTGCGCCTACAAAACCCATAGAACACAGTTTCAAAATCAACACTTCCGATGGTACTTTTCTTTTTCATATTTGTTCATTCTCTTTCACAAAGCAATTCGTTATTTCTTTATCGCATTTTTTAGATGAAGATGGGCTTATTACGCAAGCGATTCTATTGGGCAATATTGAAGCTGCTGTATCTCTATGTTTCTCCAGTAAAAGATACGCGGATGCTGTAATTCTCTCTATGACTGGAGGACCAGAATTACTTGCTCGGACGCAATATAGATATTTTTCAGAACACGCCGGTGCTCTCAATTCTCTAATTAATTCACTAGTCAGCGAAGATTGGGCTGACATAGTTAAGAATTGCGATATTACTTGCTGGAAAGAAGCATTGGTCGGTGTCTTCACGCATTCCAGTGCTGAAGAACGTTCTACACTTTGTGGTAAATGATAATTAATTATCAATTATTATAAGTCAACATTCAAATTGTATTACAAATAATGTTTGTTTTGGATATCAGACATGCTGGGTGACCGACTAGCATCTAGCGACAATCCCACTCTGAAAAGGCATGCACAAATTTGCTACATCTGTTCGGGCAATCTTAATAAAACAATAGAAGCGTCTAAGGGTAGCATACAAGAGAATGTGGAGTTGGTAAGAATAATGCAGAAAGCACTGGAGCTTCAAGGTGTGAGAGATATAAGAATAGAAGGAAACATAGCAACAACGTTATCACAGTACGCTGAGATGTTAGCGGCAGAAGGAAATCTGGAGGCTGCTCTAAATTATTTGGGAAACAGTCAAGAAGAAAAAATAGTAGCACTAAAAGATCGTCTCTGCAGAGCATTAGGTTACATTCAGGCAGAACCACAACGGGCATTGCCCAGAGGATCAATCACTCAAAATTATTATGATCAATCAAGAAAGCCGCAACAATCACTGCCAAATCCTTACAATCAACTACCGACAACGCCATCTTCAAACAACTGGAATACAGCGCCAACGAAGCAACCGTACAATCCCATTAATCAATTTAACTCTCCACAACCATATGGAATGCAACCTGTTCAACCATTACAACCTACATATTCGGATCAGTATTCTTCATCGAATTATACACAAACAGCAGCTGTTCAACCAGCTCCACCACCACCACCAACCGCAGCATCTGGATCAAGCTTAAGTGGCTCAAGACCATCTAGCGTTGGACCACAGTCACGATCAAAATATATTCTTGATCCGTCCGTTAAATCTAGCCCAGCTTACGGCGGCCAATCAACGTTCTCTCAGCAATCACACTTGTACAATTCACAGCAAGTTTCACCGGTTCCTGGCTTCCCTGTACAGGCTTCTTATCAGTCACCTATGCCTGCAAGTTCCTACCCTGGTCAGCCGCAAAATCATCTCTTCAGTCCAGCAGCATCAGAATTTACAAAACCGGCTCAACCTAATATCATGACACCAATAGGGAATTCTACACAGAGTCAGATGTACAATCCTATCTTATCTCAACCCCTGCCGCAAACGCAGGCACAACAACAAAACTATGGGAATGATGATGTTTATCAACCATCGTCTCAACCATCCGGATGGAATGATCCACCTGTTGGAAAGTGCAGCAGGGCACAGGTAAATATATATATTTATTCATATTTAAAGTAATTTTAGCGTCACTATAGAACTTTTATACTGAATGATCAAATGATGTTATTTTTAAGTTAATGATATTTTATATATACGATACAGCCGGTACTGGCATTGTACAACAAAAATGAAATGTCAGCGGAACATGCTGGTACTAGAAAATGGAAAGAAAAACATTTGAAGAGTATTATTGTAAAGGTAGTCGAATTCCAATATTCAGAGTGCCATCCTATATATGTATTAGAGAGTTCTGGTATCTACTGATAATTGATTTAAAAAAAAAACACGATACTGATCATAGATACTTCTGTATGTCTGTACAATAACTTTTGTCATAGACCGGAAGGACAGTCTGATCAAATCATTACATAATAACGAATTCTCATAAATCTTGTGACATCGTAATAACCTCATTATTCTTGCAGTGTGACGATATAATGATTTTATTTGCTATAATTTCGTGCCTAGATTTATTACTGATACAATTATCTGAATCATGAATTTGATCGGAAAAAGAAAAATATTTTTTAAGCACAAGCGAAAGAATTATATTAATTTTCTAGGCAAAGACAGAATTCCAGCCACAGAATCCCATTTTTCATCCTCTATCGGGAGCAGCGCCTCAACCGGAAGTTAATGTAAGTTGTTTATTTTGTGTGCAAATAAATTTTCTGTACATTAAATTATTGTTTGTATCTAGATGATGCCGCAGGAAGCTTATTATCAGGACTCTCAAATGCCATACAACTCACCACAACAATACGGTCATAACATTCCCAATTCTCCAGCTACTTACAATAAACCCATAGAACAACTACAACCCATGCAACCGGTACAACCGG